>QLSR01000643.1:1478765-1501306 GCA_031780015.1 Citrullus colocynthis
CATGTTAAACTAAAAGTAAAAAAAAAAAAAAAAAAAAAAAAAAACTAAGATAGTGCTACGTCTTGAAAGTATTCTCTCTATTAACGTAAATAATATATTGATTGAGTCTGAATGATGGGAGGTAGTGAATCTACCCAATGGAGTTTATGCAAATCTCACTAAACTCGCCTTTTTTTTTATATTTTTTTTATGAAGTGAAAGTCATGACGTTTGATATGAGAGATGTTTCATTCTCCTATGAGAGGCTGTATCACAATTATCTAGCACATTCACTCGTGAAAAGGGCAGAGGAAGAGCTAGCGTTTTTTCTTTTCTCCTTACCTCGAGTGGTTTCTTATGTTTGTGTTTCTTGTTATTCGTCTTATGTTTTCGTCTGTTATTCCTTGAAATTAAAAAAAAAAAAAAATGTCTTAATCACATTGAAAGTTGGATTTAAGATTAAGCCCAACATGTGAGTAAAGAAGAATAGTGGTTAATGCAAGCATTGGGATTGGACGGTAAAAAGAACAATAAAAAAATAAAGAAAAGGGTGCAATCAATGGAGTGGTAATAGGGGACAAGCAGGAATGGGAATATGGGCTCCCCCTACGGACGGGTGTCCCCTCAAACACAAACAAAAAATGTCACATTCGTTATAAGATGCAAATTAGAAAGTCTACATCCTATTTAACAACTATAATACAAATTCATTTTTAAAAAATAGAAAAACAAATTTTTGTACAATGGACCCAATTTCAGCTGTATTAATGTGAATGACCCAATTTAAAATTAAAAAAAAAAAATGAAATCTATTATCGTGTTAATGATGTCTCATCTATACAAAATGGTTGAAGTCCTAAATCTCGAGTATTTCGCGATGGGGTATCTTGGTTTGTGACATCAGTAAAATAATGTTATTTTCATTCATTTTCTAGGATTGAGTCATTCCACATCAACGCTTTTGGGATTGAATCAATTGTAAAAAAAAAAAAAAAAACTATAGCACAATTCCAAAATATTTTTGCAATTTCTTTATTATACATAATACAAATATACAACAAATGACACAGAATAAACATTATGTACATTCTAAACTACAATTGTGTTTTGACGATTCATCTCGAGCTTATAGTAGAAGAAAAACAAAAAAATATTAAACAAAAAGAAGAAGAATTTGTCATGTGGCGGCAATTTTTAACTGGATAACTAAGTTAAAATACATGCATGTATTTTGGACTTTACTGTCTTTTCCAATAGTTTCTGGATTCATCCGACACTTAAATCACAATAAAAAGAAAAAAAAAAAAAGGAAAAGACATTTGAGTCTTTACCATCCCATCAGCACCAAAGTCTTTTACCTTTTTTTTTCTTTGTTTATTTGTGGTGGAATGTCATCCGGATCCGACCGGCACGCATCTAATTGAACCAACAGTCATTCCCCCAACAAAGCCCCTCTTCCTCTTCAGAGATCTTAACTTGTTTGGTTTCAATAAAAATTTCTCTCTTAAAAAGACATGTTTTCGACAGGCCATCAGCAAGCTCGGACATGTTCATGTTCATGTGACAACTGACAACAACAACAACAAATTTTCTTGTAGAGATAAACATAAGAGACCAACAAGATCATCATCATCACTTCTCAGTTCAATAAAAAGGCACACATACAGGGAAGGGCCTTTCTGATTTTCTCAGAGAATCTAAAGTTGTAGATCCTTTTTTTCTAATTAATATCATGGAGTTTCTTTGTTAGACAAGTGTTTGAATGCAAAATTGAAAGTGGATATTTAAATTTAATTTGACTAACAACCCACAAACCTGCTACACTAACATGTTAATTTCTGACAAGTGGGTGTTGTCAATTAGCTTCCAATTTTAGGTGAAGGATGTGGAAGTCCTATTTAAGAGTCGAATACCAATGTGGTATGGTGTGTGCTATTGCTCAATTTGCTCTACTTTATTGTAAGAAATCAAATGATACAAATATTGCTTAGTTAGTATGTATGTATCTTAAATCTACATCGTTTGTCATGTTGGTCTATTCTAACATAGCCAGTATATAATTGTTGTATGTTGAGACCAAATCAAAGTTCAAGCTGAATAGATCCGAGTCAGCTCTACAATGGGTCAAGTGGCCCAATTGACGTAGACATCTCATACGTCTCAACCTTGACCAACATCTATGAATCATTAAGGTTGCTACTCTCTACTTGTCACACCCCTCCTCATATTACCATACTAAACCCAAGACGAGATGTGATGACAATAGACCTCAAGTGTGTAATGAAATTTAATGTCTAACTTAAACTTTACTTCCTTTATACTTTCCTAAGCTTATCATTCACACTACTATACTATATTTCCTTTTGAAATGCCATGTGGGAGGATACTAATTTCTTACCCACATTGTGGAAAAAACACAAGAAAAATTTCCTGATATACAACTTTTAAGTTCAAAGTAGGCAATAATATCAATCACGCCCTACTTCAAGCTCCATACACAGACATATGCATGGATAAAGTACTAAAATGGGTGATTGTGAGAGGTAGGGATGAGGAAGCATTATAGAAAAGTAGAAACAGTTGTAGAGCAAAAGTTAGGTAACAAAGAATCCAAACAGCTAGCTTTTTGTTAGCATCAAAGTGGCCATGGCATAGACTTGTTTGGTTTTGCAAACAGTAATTTGAGTTCTTACAAATTTGCATGGGATGTGGCTAGTAATAGCACAAACACAAACACAAGAAGATAAACAACATTGAATGAGTAGTAATGGGAAGAGGCCTTTGTTGTCCCCCTCCCCCCTTACCTTAAGGTCCCTACTTTTCCCCCCACCCTTTTCCCCCATATATAAATATACATGAAATCTTGGCCTTTGAGAAAACCCCATTTGAGATCTGTGAATGAAAATGGAGAATAATAATAATGAGTTGATTATGAACAATAACTCTGTTTATTGTGAAGGGAAAGGGGAAAATGGGATTATAGATTTGGGGTTGAGCCTAAGAACTTTGGAGCAGCCAGAAGTGGGAATAGAAGGAGGAGGGTACATGAATTGGGGAGGACAGGAGGATTACTATTGTTGTAGTAATGAGGAAGATGCAGAGGTTGTGCAGAGCAAACAACAGCAGAGGTGGGCTTATGTTAAAGTCAATATGGATGGTGTCATTGTTGGTAGGAAAGTTTGCATCTTTCAACATGCTACCTATTCCACTCTTGCCCTTCAGCTTGAAGACATGTTTGGTAACTTAATCTTTACATTTAATTTACTCTCTCACTCGTTAAACTAGGTTCGAATTGACTAAGTCTGTGATATTTGTCGATAGTTGAGCTGAGATTTATGCTAACTTTACTAGAATGGGAGCTACTAAGTTAAATTTTATTATTATGTAACTAATTTTGATGAAAAACTCAACTTCAAATGAATACTTTTAAGATTTATTGAAAGTAACATTTAATAGGAGTATAAAATTATACCCCTTTTTAATAAAGATTTTGTTGAAGAAATTGACACAAAAGAAAAGAGAGACAATCACTTGAAAGAAAGAAACTTTTATTAAAAATGTACAAAGATCGACATTTTTGGGAGAATACTTTTACACTCTCTCAACATCACACTCACTCACTTGTCTTTACTTTTAGGTTTACTAACTTTATAGCTTTGTTTGGCTCCCACATAGAGCCACACCTCCTATTTATAGGCATAAGATCGTTGAAATCAAAGTAAAAGAATCTCTCTAGATTTTGTTGGATTCTACAAATATTTTAGATATTTCTTAGATTCGCCTAAAGAAAGCCTAAGATATTTCTACATATTTTCTTTCGATATATTTATTTATAATCTTCTAGATAAATTTAGAGATATTTAGTATTTATACTTTAGCTATTTATGTTGATACTTCAAGATGTTTCTAGAATCGTTAGCATTTCTTATATTTTAACATCTCAGCTCAACCAATATAATATTATCTAGATTTGAGGTACCTCTTGTATGATGGTTCCTTTTTTTTTTCTTTTTTTTTTCTATTTTTTCTTGTACAACAAATGGGATAAGAATATTTAAACATACAAAGATTTCTAAGAGCATCAACAAATGGGATGGGGCCTCTCTTTCTTGGAGCTTACTCTCTAAGTTTTTATTTATTTCTTGTTTTTATTTAGGATTATAACAAAGAAAAAAACCAAAAGGACAAAGGCCCCATAATGTAGCATTCTTGTCATTTTTTTTTTTTTTTTGAAAATAATGAAATAATGAAAACAACACTTTATATTGAAGATCAAGATCCTTTAATTGTTTGATTCATACCCAATAATTAATTAGCACTCCAAAAGATGTTCTAGAAAATTGTTGCAATTAATATGGCGATCTCATGTCTAATGATACGACCATTCTTTCTTCCATTTATAATTATAGAAGAAAGATTGAGCATGCTACTATTTGTATCCCAAAAACATATATCTATATCATCATCTTAGGTAAATATTTATATGTTTGTCTATGTGTTTATTGATTGGATTAGGTCGACAATGTGAATCTGGACTGAGGTTATTTGAAAATGATTCTGAATTCTCACTATTTTACAAAGATGGAGATGAAAATTGGAGGAGGGTTGGTGATGTCCCATGGAAGTATGTTCTATATCTTGTCATTCTCAAACATATACTTGACATATTTACACATCTATTAAAAGTGATTTTCAGACCGTCGTTTCTTTCAATATTTGGTTGTAAACTTTTTAAAATGATTTTCAATGACTTAAGAGCATGTTTGAGAATGATTTTTAAAACAAGTGTTTTAAGCTAAATTATTTAATTAATATTTGACTCCATTGCTAATTGGTTTTGAGATGAAACCCTATGTTATCTAATAAAGTGAAATAAGAGGAGATTTGTTTAATATGAATTAATAGTTTTTTTTTAAAAAAAAAAAAATCATTCACAATAACCTAACAAAAATTACTTGGAAATCACCTCTCAAGTGATTGATCGGAAATCACTTGAAGAAAAGTGATTTTAGACATATTAAAAGTGATTCCAAACATGACCATATGGTTACCTAAACTTGTTTGACTACTTAGCAAACTATATTTATTTTAATCTAATTTGCTCATTTGGTTATGTTGGTTAATGGACAGGCAATTCGTGGAAGGTGTGAAGAGGCTGAGAATTGCTAGGAAAGACGAGGCTTTTGTTGTCATTCATCAAAATTAACTTACATTTCATGGAAATGAATCCTCAAAATGCAACTTCTTAATGAAATTTTATTTTGTGTTAAGTTGGAGGAGGCATCTGACAATTTAACTAATTTAAGGACCCTTTATAACAATATCAGTTTTTCTGTTGTATATTCCTAGCTTCTTTGTCTCTAAACTTTTGTCCTAATTCTTGAAATTTTATATTGCATCTAACGGTATGATTCATTTTCAACAACGCAACTCATGCATTGTTCAACTAGTAGTTAAGATGTATATCATTCACTTGAAAAGGTCAAGTGTTTGAATTTGCATTTTCACATAATTTTTTTTCGTAGAACAATTGTAGAGATGTACAATCGAACTTCCAATTTCAAAAGAGGGAGTGGATCTCAATCATCGAGCGAAGTTCACTTTGACATCCCTACATGTTTTGAACAATTAAAAAAGGCCACTAATTCTTAGATTAGTGTTAGTCTTAATATCTTTATCTTAAAAGAGTATATATCCACATTATGCCTCAGGAGATGTTTATTATACATATGACAAAACAACCTACACATGTTTCTCTCCGCCAATCTGAGCTTAGTTTAACCAAGTATATACATTCAACCAAAGAGATCGAAGATTTGAATTTTCTCATCCTCAAATGTTGTTAGAACTTCACAAAAATGTGTTTCTCTGTATATGATTATAGCTTCAAATCTTGCCAATCGTAAATCCAAGCATAGCTTAGTGGATAAACATTAGATGTAGATTAAATTCAAGAACCTTCCCTCTCATGCATCTAATAGTGAAAAACTATTAGTCACATACGACAACATGAACGAATAATTTATATATAAAAGAAAAGGTTGAAAGATTGAATGAAATTGGGCAGTGAAGCATCTTTCTAAGAGGTTTCAGTCAAAAGGAGGTGGTGCTAGTCCCTAGAATCACGCCCTTATCAAAGTCGGCCATTTCCCACTCCAAAGTCCAGACCATATTGGACTTCCCATTCCCCTTCTTAACAACTCATTGCAGAATTTTCACTTTCAAAATGGTGATTTTTAAGCTGAAAACACAGCCATTTCTGCCAGAAACATAGAACCAACCATGGATCTTGGACATTGATGATAAACATAAAAATCAGACAAACAAATACTACTGCAAGAAAGCAAATTCATATATTTTTTCTTTTGTTGTTCAGTTTGGAGTGACACCCAACCTGCTCAATCCATCACAAACATGTCTCATTGCAGGTCTTCTTTCTGGACTACTTTGAACACAAGCTAATGCTATCTTCAAAACCGCAATAATTTCCTCGTCTGCATCGTCGTCCGGAGCCAAAGACGGGTCTATCACATCTGAAAGCGGCTTCTTTTCCTCAATGCAGAGTTGAATCCATTGAACAAGATCCATTTCCGACGCTCCCACCTGAACTATAGGCAACCTTCCGGTGATCATTTCAAGTAATATCACACCATACGAGTAAATGTCCCATTTCTGTGATGGCTTCACGACTTTGAACGCTTCTGGGGCTTGGTAGTAAGTACTCATGCTAGAACTGAATGTACTAGCTTCAGAGGTGGCAGACTTTAGTTGTTTCTCTTGTGGTTTTTCCTCTGCTATATGACTCGATCGCACAGTTGGCGAGCCTCCAGCAATGTTAACAAGGCGGGCAAGCCCAAAATTAGAAATATGCGGTGTCATGTCGTGTCCAAGAAGTATGTTGTTTGTTTTCAAATTACCATGAACATACTTTTTCGGGCTAAACTCGTGCAAGTAAACCAACCCTTTCGCAATGCCTTTCATGATTTTAAACCGAACAGACCACGCTAATGGTGTAAACGATGTTGTTCCGGGCTTTCCTGATAACATTCAAAGATTTTTACATATGAATAAACAATAATACACTAGATAAAGTTAAAAAGTTAAGAGAACTTACCATGAATAGCAGATGCAAGGTTCCCATTTGGTATGTAATCATAAATAAGCAGTTTCTCATCAACAGACCAATAATATGCTCTAAGGCTAACTACATTCGGATGCCTCAACTTCCCAATTGCTTCAACTTCAGTTTGAAATTCTTTTAATCTTTGAGAACCTCCTTCACCCAATCTTCTCACAGCTAAAGTGAGTCCATCTTCAAGCACAACTTTATACACGATTCCGATACCACTTTTTCCCAAAACAAATGCCGATGCCTTGAGAAGTTCGTCGAGATCAAACGTCACTTGTGAATCCAGAGGTACCAAATCAAACTGCTCGATATGCTCCGAAACGTTCTCGGATTCACCCTTTTGAAAGCAGAGACAATCTTTTCGTCCTTTTCCACCCTTCTCAAATCCATAATTAGATTGGTCTGCCTTCTTCCCATTTCTATGAGTGCAAAACCTCGAATAGCAATATGAAAACAGCAACCCGATCAGGCAAATACCGACAATGTCACCGATGATTATTGCAACCAAAGTGCTCTTACTCAGCCCTCCTTTGTCATACTTATTACCATTACCCTCAGAACTCCCAGGTGGATAATTGTCCGGGAAAAATGGGAACGAGGACGGGGAACTTGCGCCCGGAGTTTCAGAAGAACATGGGTTCTTCAACGGCGGCCCACAAAGGCCAGGATTCCCAATAAAAGCAGTTGGCCCTCTGTTCATAAGAGCACCATTTTGGGGTATTGAACCACTCAAATTATTATAAGTAAGATCAATATAAACTTTTTCAGGAAGGTTTCCCAGGCTGGCTGGGATAGAGCCAGAAAACAAATTATGTGAGAAATCAACAGTGCCTTGTAAGCTAGACAAATTACCGATATCCATTGGAATTGAACCATTAAACTTATTGTAAGAAAGATCCAATGTTTCCAAGAAATTCAAACTGGAACCAAACCCAGTAGGCAGAGAATTAGAAAAATTGTTCTGACCAAGATCAAGAACTCTCAACCTTGTGCATTGCATTAAGGAAACAGGCAAGGACCCATTAAAGAAATTCTGAGACAAATCCAAGATTTGAAGGTTTTTAAGCTTACCAATCTCATTTGGAAGAGACCCAGTGAAGGAATTTCCGTAAAGCACCAAACTTTGAATTCCATTAGCTTGAAAAAGCTCCATTGGCAAGGTTCCATGGAGCTTATTACTCCTGAGATTCACATGACGAAGCTCAGACAGAAACCCCAGAGAAGAAGGAATAACCCCATTAAGTTTCTTCTTAGGAATACTAAGAGAAACAACTCTTAGATCCTTGCATGTAACTCCATTCCAACCACATGGGGTTTCATCGGAAGAATTCCAGTTGCTGAAACACCCCTCTGGGTCTTCAGTAATGGATTGTTTGAATGATAAAAGGGCATTGCCCTCTTCATTCAAAGAAGCCCTGGAAAGGCATAAGTTGCAGAGGAGAAAAAACAGGGAAATTGAAGGAAATTTTGCCATGGAAACTTGAAATTGAGCTTCTTCTGCAAAAAGAGAAAAATGATAATAACAAAACTGAGTGATAAAAGGGAAGGAAAGAGAGGTAGGGATGGATGGATAAACAAGAGTGTGGAACCCTTGACAGTGATGGAGTAGAGAAAACTCAAAAGTAAAGCTTTTTTCAGACCAAAAGTCTAAATTATTTGGAGAGAGCATTTCAGTGCGAGTGGGGAAAAGGCATTACCATTCCACAAAGGAGAAAAGTATTTTAACTTCTAGGGACTGATTAAATTATCTTTGAGTAACCATTAAAATATTCTATGGTAAAAAGAGAAAGCAGAGTCACTGATGATGTGGCTAAAAATTATTTCACTAGTTTCAATAATGCATTTTTTCTCTCCCTTTTCTTATCTTTAAAAAAAATGGAGACTTCGATAATACCAACATTATGTTAATTGGGCTATTCTCGTTTCGATGTATTTGGTTATTCTATATTCAAATTGTATATACTTTATACCAATAAAATTATGTTCTTATAGACAGTTATTTTATATTGTTGGTGAATACGATAGGATTAAAAATTTGTATTTTAGACTTAGATGCATATGTGAAGTAGGAGATAGATTTTGAAACTAAGTCAAACCGCAATTAAAAGAGGACCATAGTAAAATTGAAATATAAATGTTGGTAACTCCATGCCTCACGAAATAGCAAATCATGCTATAGAAACAAAATATTCATAAGTTTGGATTAGAAACTTATCCTTAGTTGAACCAAATCACATCCTCGCCACATAGATGCAATGTTTAGATGTTTTCTTTGTTACTTGATTTTATTTGTTCTCGTTATTTTATTTTCTTCTAGTGATAGTGAATTAGTCATCAATAATGGTATATAGAGATATGCTGCTTCTATTAAATATCGATGCGTTAGTACTATTTAAAATTAACAAAAAGAATCCAACAAATTAAAAAATATTAAAATAATAAAGGCTTGTTTGGTAGAGAATTTGAAAATATAAATTTGAAAACAAAGAATTAAATAAAAACAGAGTTGTATTTCATGTTTTCAGATATATGTTTAGTAGCTAAATTCAGAAATTAGATTCTAATTTAAACAATTGCAAACTAGTTGTAGTTACCCACTATTATTAATTTATTTATGAACATGATTTTATGTTACAAAAATTGTATAATTATTATTTTATAGTATTATATAATTTATGGTAAAAATTGAAATTTTTATCCCTATAATTCGGAAGAATTTAAAATTTAGGTCTTAGGGTTTATAATTAGAATTTTACCTCCTATGATTCGATAAAAGCTTCATAAATAATTCCTATAACATGTATTATTTAAGAGGATTTAACAAACCATGGGGACAATATATAAAGTTGTATCAAACCATAGGAACTAAATTCTAAATTTCAAAACCATATGAACTAACTTTTTAACTTTATCCAATCCATAGGGACCAAACTTGAAATTTAACCTAATTTATAATAAATACACCATACATATTTTAATTATAAAAAAAAATGAATTGAGTTTAAAACACGTGACATACTACATCTCTAAATGTTGTTATATTTATTTATTAAAATTACGAATTCTAAATTTCAAAATTTAAATTCTAGATGCAATAAAAACATATAAATATCTTTTTTCTTTTAGAATCAAAACTACTTGAATCACAAAATACGAAAACAATTTTAAAAAATAAAATTCGAGTTGTCTACTAAACACATATTATAGTGAAAATATTTTCACAATAATATAATATTTTCTATTTTAATTGCGTCTCGAGAAGTACAATAATATTAAGAAAGTCAAATATTGTAAATTAAGGAAAGATATTATATGTGAGAAAATGGTATTTGTGAAGAGAGGGAAAAGCTCTCATCTCATCATTTTTCCACGACAAAGTTTCGTTGCCGGAAACTACATGCAGTTTCATGGGACATTTGCTTTCGTAACAAGTGTTTTTATCAGTTTTTCCCCTCATAAATATTCAATAGTCATATCATGTTATTGTCAAATGTCTCAAACAAACAGAAAAAGTTACAAAACATTTGACAATGCCTATTGCTAGTTTTCAACTCGAAAATTTTAATTTCCTTTCTATATTTCAGTTTTTCATTTATTTTTTCTTTAAAAATTGTCTATTTAACTATTTTGTTACTCAATAAGTGATGCATACACAATTTTTAAATGTAATATTATTAATGGATGAACTTGATCCATTCATGACCTTTTAGAAGTTTACTTTTGACTAAAGTATAAGTATCACATGATGCTTTTAAAATGAAATAGCCTTAAATTCATATACTTACAACAGTTCAAATATTAAATTGATAAAATTAAGTTGGAGTTTCTATTTTTTCATTACAATAAATGTGGGCTATAAATGAGTATATGTCAATTATCGATAAACTATCCTGGTATTAGCTATATATATATTTTTTAAATGGTATTTGTACAACATTATTAATAGAATGTACAATTTAGAGTGAAATTACAAATTAAGAGGCAAGAGTTATTTTTTAAAAAAAAAATAACAAAAAATACTTTTTCTAAGTGACGTTTATTCTAGCTTTCAAAAGTCTTTTTAATTTTATTTTTTATACGTTATCAATTGGATCTATAGCTCAGTGGTAGAATATTTGACTGCAGATCAAGAGGTCATCGGTTGCAGATCAAGAGGTCATTGGTTTGAACCGGTTCGGCCCTATTTTAAAGTTTTTTTAATTATTGAAAAATCCATATACCTTGTTTTTTTTTTTCTTTTTTCATTTACACTGAAAATCGTTTCCTGGGAGCTTATTTATATAATTAATAATTATTTATTTATTTTGAACTGCCCCACGCTTATCATCGTTAAATTTAATAATAAATAAATAAAAGTATTATTTCGGCTCAGTCAATAACGTAGTACTCAAAAAGACTCGGTCAATAACGTACGGCACACTAGAATTAACATGTGACACCTCTGACAAAATCCAATAATACTTAATTATGATAAATAACTGATCTAAAAATAAAATTATAATTATAAATAAGTAAATGACCAATAAACTAATAAGTAAAAACAACAGTATATTAAAAATATATAAAAATAAAAGACAACTCTATTCATCAATACCATATAACAAATGAGATAGGAGGAAATAATTTTTACATCTCCAACTTTATTTTATAATACCATTTTATTTTCCGTCATACGTCATAATTATTTGGGTCGAAGTGGTTACATACAAAGTTGTGTATTTTTTTATGTAAAGGCATGATCTAAATCATAAATATAAAACATTACGATCAACTATAGAGACATATTTGAACAAATAATCACATTTTTTCACGTTACAACTATTTGATTTGAAATACATCTTTTCATGCATAAGTGTAATGTAAACTGTAGTTATAAAAAAATACGATTTAACAGGGGAGACATATTTGAACACACAATCATGTCCTTTCTCTCATTACAACTATTCAAATCAAAGTGGTATATTTTTTCATGCATAGATGTGATTAAGCTACAGATATGAAAAATCAATATTTAGCGACAGAGATATGTTTGGAATAATAATCACATAATTTATATCAAGTCTTTTAAAATTTTATAAATTTTTACTTAGAGCAAACGATGTAAAAATATACATTAATTATAGTTTTAAATTTTTTTTTCACTATGTACTTAAATAAACTATAGTTTTCAAAAGGAAAAATTGATGATATTACTGAGTTCTTCTCCTTATATTTTGAAACATCATTATTAGTTGAAAATTTGTTTTAATTTATAAGTCTAAACAATTTTGAAGTCCTTATAGTATCACAAGTAATGAAATACTAGATATTTTTCGGACAAAAAATTGCACATCGGACCCACAAAAGTTCGGTGTCTGGGCCCACTGGGACCACGCTCTCGCGATCGGGGAATAATCAGACGGTGACGGTTGAGTGTTCACCAAAGGACATAGCAATTACTAAAATAGTAATCATTGCTTATTAAGCGTTAAAGTGCCACATCATAATTATGATTCTCTCATGCGGGACCCACGTTTTCAGCCAATCAACCAATTTATTTTTTTTTAATTGATTATATAATAAATCAACGGTTGGTATTTTCTTGCTGACCTGGTACGCTGATACGATGTCGTTCGATTAGTTCCACGTAGGGACCCACAAAGAAAAAATATATCTCGCTAGATGAAAAACGCGAACGATAAAGTGGAGATAAATTGGCATGAGAATGGGAGTTATAGCCGTTTCTGAATGGTGTGTCCCACGTGTCTAAGGCGCTTCTGGACCAGAAATTGAGAGGTGGAGAAAACAAAGGGGCTGAAATGAAAATAAAAATCTATTTTTTAAGGGTCTATCTTCGAAATTAATGATGTGTAGGGGCCATGAGAATAAATTGATGGATTAATGGGCCGGTTTCAACTTTCATATAATTGCTGGGGATTATTTTGGGAAAATTATGGTGGATGTGATCTTCATTTATAAATTTTGAAAAAAAAAAAATCATCTCAATAATACATCTAACTTTTTTTTTTTTTACTATTATTAATCCTTGATAAAGTACTACGTAACACTATATATATATATATATATATATATATATATATATATATATATATACACAGCGATTGCAAAATTTGAAATTGACATTCCTGTTTTTGAATTATTATAAAATATATTGCTAATATTTAAATTTCTAGCATTCATGTTAGGTAGGGAAAATATTAGGTCATATGTATCATGATTTCAAAACTACATAATTTTATTTGATGAACTTATTTTGTAAATTAAGTTATTCCTTAAAGTATACATATTTGAGGTGAGAAATTTGAACTTCTAACATTATTGTTAATAGTATTGTTCTATATTAGTTGAGTTATATACTCATATTTATATCTCGTTTCTCTAAATTGCTTGAAAAGTCTTGGGTTTTTAATATACATTCTAAATAAATAACAATCAATCAAAATTCTTATACTTGAGTTGAACTCGTGATCTCTTTAACCATTTATCGAAACTATGTCTCCTTTTTTGCCACAAGGCAACCCATGAAGATTGAGCACCACTCAATTAGCATAAAATTTGTACCACTAAATATTAACCTTAAGGTCAGAGGTTCAACCCCTCATCCAAAATAGTGTAAGTAAAAAAAGTAAATTTAAAATATTTAAAACGTAATTTCCAAAGATGAAAATTGAATGAATATAATTTTAGTCATTTTATATTATAATATTGGATACGAAGTTTAATTAAAAGCAATAAATAGATAAAACAAAGTAAATATTTCAATCTTTGAAAGACAAAATGTGAAAGGATGAAAGAAAAAAAAAGGGTAAGAAATGTAGTACTATGTGAAATGTCGTAAAATTGAAGAGCAAAATGACAAAAAAACGGAAGCAGGAAAAATCGAGAAATTATACATTAAAATAATAAAATAATATAAAAATAATAACCAAATTAAATAAAATAAACTAAAATAAAGAAAGTGAGATTTTATGGAAAATGAAATTTCAAATTTCACCAATTTTTCCTCTTCTTTTCTCTCCAATGTGTGGGTTATAATATGCACCAAAAGCCTCTACGCAATTTGGCAAGTAGGTAGTGGTATTTCATGACCACTAAGAATGAGTCTTTAGGAGACACGTGACTTTTAGCCACTAAACTTGGCTACATAATGAATATATATTTACAAATATAATATTTATAATAGGACTTTTTATATTTGTCCTAGGATGTATATGTTTAAATTTAACTTTACTTCCTCTAAGGGTAATTTTTTTTCATTTTTTTTAAAATAGAAAAGAATAAGAGAAATGATTAAAGTGAAGCCAACAAATATTACACAAATGAGACAATTGGGACTTTATTAAATGGCCTCAAAATATATAATTTCCATCATCTAATACAATTTGGATATGATTTGACAAAAAAAAAAAAAAATCCAATGTGTGTAGCACTATCAATTTGTGCACTAAAAGTGCATATTAAACACCATCCTCATTTTCCAGAAAAATTAAAAACAAATAAATAATTGGTGTGTGAACAAAATGAAATAAATTTCCCACACATGTTGACTTTTGGCCCTAGCGAAAGGCCAAGTTGACATCTTCAGAGCCTCTGTCTTTATAGTATTTAAAGAAACCCTCTTTATACTTAACGGCCTAACCGTTCAAATAACTAACCTTTATTTCCTTATTTTAACATTTTTTCTCTTAATTACGTTCACAATCTATTTTATTATAACTCCAAATTAATCTTTCAATTTAGTCCCAACGAGCTTGGTTGAATGGTCATCGACATAGCTAGAAGGTTCGATCTCCTATTCCTACAATTGTTAGACTAAAAAAATATTCTTTTAGTCCCTAGATTTTGAATATAGTTTGAGTTTCTAGTTGGACTCTACATTTCTTTCTTTTGGTATTTAGGTCTTAGAATGTTACATTCTTATCCATGAATTTTGAGTTTATTTTCATTTAGTTCTTAAGTTTCAATATTTTATATTTTTATCTTGAGTTTTTCATTAATGTTCACTTTAATATTTGACATTAATTATCGGTCGTTATAATTAATATATGAGATTTTTTAATTAATATAATAGTGATGAAAAATTAGGAAAAAATAATTTAATTCTTTAAAATTTATTAATAGACATTAACAACAAGAATAGAAAGTGAGTATTTAGTAAGAAATCAAATTTAAAGTGTAAATTTTGAATTCTTAGGAAATAAATTGAAACAAAACTCTTAAAGGTAAAAATGTAATATTTTGTGACTTAAAGATAAAAATATAATATTTTAAAATATAGAGACTAAATAAAAATTAAATATATATATATATATATATACACAACAAAATAGAAAATTCAATAATTTCATTTTGGCAATGTAAGAATTAATAAGAACCAACTATACTTTGCCCACAAATGGATAAACACAACACGTTCGAACCCTTTCATTTAGAGATTTCGAATTTTTTTTTTTTTTTTTAAAATTAAAAAACCCCTTAATTTCAATCGAGTATGTTAATTTGTTTTACATATATTTAAAGCAGTAAACTGAAAATCCCTAGAATTGCCCTCCAAAAAGGAGAAGGAAAAAAAAAAAAAAAAGGAAATTACATATGGCGGTGAAAATTGCTTTGCATTTGTTTTACGGCTAGCCGATGAGATGGGCCGCCGTCTCGTAATTGAGTTGCGGAGGTGGAAGAGATCAACCGCCGCAGCCGGCTCCACAGCCGGCAGCACATGCAGCACCGTAAGTATCGGGGTGTGACGTGTCTTTATCTTTAGGGCCGCCGCCAGTGCAGGAGAATATGACCGTTGTAATAATCGAAATCGAAACCACCGCCACCCAAAATATCAGAACTACCGAACTGTTCATCAACCCTCCGCCGCCGCCGCCGCTGAAATCTCTCCATTCCCTCACCATCTAAAAACCCTCCCTTTTTCTCTACTTCGATCGGTAGGTTAAGAGATTGGATTAGAATTGGAAACCTGTATTAAATGAAGGCCAAGTCAAGGGTTTTAATATCAAAGACAAATCACCGGCCAATAGCATCATGCCACCTGGACACAATATGAAGGACTCTCACAGAAAATAAAAATAAAAATAAAAATAAATAAACAACTAACTTTTGTTGACTTCTTGTCTTTTACTTTTCCTTTTTTTCATTTGGTAAAATTAATTCTCATCCATTTATCTATTTTTTTAAAAATTCAACTCTTTTACTTTACTTTCAAAAGATGCAAATTATTCTTTTACTTTACTTTCAAAAGATGCAAATTATTGTAAGAAATTTTATAAAAAGAAAAAAGAAATTTTATTCTAAAAAAATTAAATAGTTACCAAATAAGATATTAACAATTACAATACTGTCTCATTTAAACATTGACAATAATATTATGGTAGCATCTTCCAAATAATTTTGATTTTATGAAGTAAGAGTTTTGGAGCCTAAAAATTAAATTTGAAAGACATATTATTTATTCAAGAAATAGAGAATTATTGTTTTCTTGATCTATTTATTAACACGATCATAAAATTATGAGGTAAGATACTAAAGTTATGGTTAAGTGAAGTTGTTGGTGATGTTGTAAACCATGGAATTTTCCTTCAACTTTTATGCGTCTTTTTTCCATTATGAAAGATCCGGCCGAGAAATCAAAGTCAGCTTCCACATTATTCGGTCTTTATTAATACATTTTCTTTCACCGACATATTTAATATTGCGAAAATGTATTGTATTATTAAATTTTCACTTGTTAATTAATAATAAACATCTTTAACAAATTAAAACAAAAACATTTAGGAATCTTGTTTAAGTAATTTCCACATCCAAATGATGCTAGTTCAAGTTCTGGTGCAAAAACTCAAATATATTAAATTTATCCATCAAATATCATTCAAAAGCTACGCATGATTCGTCAAAATGCATGCTTGACAATATTTGGAATTTTGAATGATTATCGAGTGAAAAAAAAAAAGAGTAATTTAAATATTTTTAAAAAGAAATATAAAGACTAACAATTTCAAATATTTGGAAAATAATTTTTGTGGGTCAATATCAATTAAAACATCATTTGGAAATTGAAAAGAAAAAGAAAAAGCAATTGGGTCAATTGCTGGTGCATAGGGTAAATTGTGAACCCTATTATTCTCAACCTAATTAAAGAATAATAATCCTGACTATAAAAAGATGTGGATTTGAAATATATTCCCATTTTTTCTGACTTTTTATAGCTTTATAAATGTGGTCTGTTTGAATTATTCTCTTGCTTGAATTGAAATATTTTCCAGCTCTTAAATCATGATATCAAAAAGAAAAATCAACTTCTAAAAGTAAATTTAGTAAATTGTATCCATTTTCAGTATAAAATTTTAATTTTATCAAATTCAACCCAAAACTAAGTAAAAGCTTATTGCAGTTCTTACCCTAATTTACTTACTGATCTTAACAAAAAAATAATAATAATAATAAATAAATAAATCCATTTTTTTTTTCTTTCTGTTTTCATTTACTTTTCATTCATTACCGAACATATATACGTTTTTATATAAGTATTCTATTCAGCATATGAAAATGTTATTTTAATTGCTATATTTTAAAATGAAAATCTATCCTATATTCCTGTGATAGAAATTACGACACTTGTTCAAATTTAAAACAGTATTATTACTAATTGATTATTAGTCCCTCATTGAACACGATTTCCAATTTCCAATTTATTTTTATTTTTAAAATAAAAAGATAAACACGTCTTTTTAATAATATAAAACAGTTAATTAAGGTTGGCTCTAATTATTATTATCCTGTCTTTTCCCTCTCCAGCATTTTCTCTTTTAGGTTTTGTTTCCTTTGTTGGGTATGATGGTGTCTGTTTATTCTTTACTTCATTGCATTCTGAATAAGTTAATTATTCAATGATATACCAAATTTCACAGTTTCTAATACTATAAATATAATTGTTGGGCCTTTTTCTTATGATTCGTATGTCATAATGTCTGAATTTAAGGAACAATTAAAACTAATTCAGAATTTTTCAATATGTGACATTGAAAGGAAGTAAAATTAACATCTCAAATTTAGTGTCAAAATGCTGCTAGAATATTTAATCAATTTTATTATGATAATCAAAATATGGACAACATACTGCTATTTCATATATTTATATCTTTGGCCCAAATTAGTATGCAGTATGAAGTTTTATTAGATGGATACCCAATAACTCTTTTTCTGAAATTAATGAAAAATTCGATGCAAAGTTGATGTTTAGATCATATGAAGTGTATTTATTGTCATGATAATATTTAAGAATTTAAGATTGCTTGATTTGGTGCGACCTTGGAATTTTGCTGAGAAAATTGGAATAAATAATATGGAAGTATTTGTCCATATTAGATTTGATGATGGAGGCAAACTGGTTGAGTTCCTCCTCGTATTTGTTGTATACAACAGGAACTACTTGTAAGCTCACAAACACTGATTCATTCCAGTTTGTTCAACATATTAGAAACAAAAAAGAAAAAAAAAAAAAAAAAAACATGTCAGTTTTAATAGAGTTCATGTTAACGGTTCAAAATTGTCAATCACATTAATCATTTTTTGTATTTGTAAAGATAGAAAGGAGAGTGTACCAATGTACATGAGATTGAATGAGTTGACCAGCTCCCCAATGACCGATAGCAACCAAAGGCTACCCGTCACCTGCATAAAAAATAAAAAATAAATAAAAATTGAAAATTCTTTTTTCTTTTTTTTTCAAAAGTAACCTAGAATAGACACACCCTCCTACTTTTAATTGTAAAAATTGAGTCCTTCAACTTATGAAAGTGTTAAAATTAGACCTTTAATTAATTGTAGGAATTGAAGTACCTCCAAATGACAAAAATAGAACTATGAAATTTCTACAATCATGCAACTTTAAGGGTCCTAATTTAACCATGTTATAAGTTTGAATGCTCGATTTTTACCATTAAAAGTTTGAAGGGTATAATTGTAACTATTACCCTACGATAGGGTGGTTTTCTAAATCTGCCCAATATATATATATAGGTAAAAAACACTTTTGGTCCCTATACTTTCATTGAGGTAACAATTTGGTCCTTAAACTTTAGTTTATAACGTAGTCCCTGAAGTTTAGTATGTAATAGTTTAGTATTTGTACTTTTAAATTTGTAACAATTTAGTCCCCAACGTAGAAAAAATAATCAAAATTAGATGTTAATTTTTATTATTTTATGACGTAGAATATGGATTTTGTAACATTATTGAGTCTCTAATTAGTTTATCAGTTTATTTATATAAAAAATCTTATTAAATTCTAACATTAATTTCTACAATAAGGACCAAAGTGTTACCAACTTTAAAGTATAAAGACTTAAAATTGTTACATAGTAAAGTTCAGAGAGTAAATAGTTACAAAATTGAAAATATGAGGACTAAATGGTTACTTTTATGAAAGTTTAAGAATTAAAAGTAATTTTTAATATGTGTATATATATATATATATATATATTTTTTTTTTTTTCTCTGAAGGAATTAAGGGAAAAGATGAGATTAGATTGAGGGTATACCATTGCAAAGAGCTTAAAGTCATGGCCACTGGAAATTTCAAAGAAGTTGTGGAGCAACCAGTTGAATGTTTGAAAGAGATGTGTGAAAGTGGACTCTGAGATTTCAAAATCTTGGGCATTGGGTGGACTCCTATTCCATTAGAATAAATATATAAACAATATCTTACCAATATAAGTGGTTTCAAATTAACACTAAATTATAGGACTACAATAAAAAATCCAAATCCAACTAAGTCCATCTATTAGTTTGATGTGGATTTTAGTATAAAAGAAACATCCAAAATCGAGAAAGAAATTGAATAAAAACTAATCTATTGGTTTATTTATTGGACATTAGTTTGGTTTCTTTCTTTATAAATTCAATCATTTAGTATGTTTCTTGGTGTACCCAAAATCGAAAAAACCAAATCAATTTTCACCCCTACTAAATGACATAAAACACTTCTAACCCTTGTCATTTGTTTCAAAATTACCTCCATTCTTTTCTAAGTATCTTAATCTTTTAAGATGTGAGGTACTTATAAACCTCACACAATATGACAATGTCAACATTCTAATTTTTGTTCTGAGTGATCACTATCACACATCATTTTAGATCTCGATTTTCATCCAATATTCTCATAAAATTTTATACCAAAAAAATAGTTTTGACACGTTTGCGAAAGGTTAAAGAACAAAGAGTAATGTTGCGACCTTGGAAAGATTACAAATATTTGTTTTTCAAAAAGATAAAGGTGAGAGAGTATTTTCTATCCTTTAACCTAAATACAAGGCATAAGAAACGAGAATTAAAATGAAAAGTTAGAAAGGAAATAAGCAAAAATAGTGTTACCAGGAGATGGGAAAAAATGCTAATTTCTTCCATAAGAAGAGAAGAAACATGAGGATGATGAGAATATGGCAAACAAGAGTAACAAAATGGTAATCTAAAACCTCCACCACCAACCAAATGCCACTGATTCCGGCCGCCATCGCAGCCGATTCTCTCTTGTTCTTCCACAACATCAGCTCCGCCACTGTAAATTCAAAATTCAATTTTTTTTTTAAAAATAACAAATCACGAATTTAGTTCCTAAACTTTGAAATTTATAGGTAAAATATGAACCTTTGCCATCGCCTAAAATGAAATACAGAAAGTTGCAACGGTCACCGGAGTTGGACATATTTTTCTAGGATTAGTTTTTGATTAGTTTTAAGGTCGATTTGAGAGATAGGCAAGAAGGAGGATGAAATTTGAAGGTTTAAAATGAGATTTGAAATTCTAAACTTATTGAGACACCCATTTGTAGATAAAAGAAAAAGAATGGGTTTAAAATTTCTTGTGTCTGGCATGCTCTGTTTTTATTAATTTCTGCATTAAGTTTTTGTTAATATTATCACATTCACATCTTCTAATTTACTTGTTTTCCATTCTCAACAATCAACTTTCATTCTCATCCCAATAATAATAATAATAATAATTCATAAATTCAAATCAATGTTTCAACATTCATAACCCAACGAAACCCTCATTTCAAATGTCTACTACAAAATTCAATAATCTCAATTCTCAATTTCATACTCTCTTACTTAATACAGAGAGACATGTTTTCCTTAGAGTTAGGAATGGAGATTGAAATATTAGAATGGAAAATAATAAGTTGAAATAATGTTTTGATATCTATATTTCCATACTCTTTCACTTCCGTAGTTATTTTCAAGGTTGAAATTTAGTTTACGTAATATCTACTAACTTTTACAATATAAATATTGAAAATATATTCATACAATATTTTTTTCATAAATTTGTTATTATTATTATTTAATTGATTTAAGATTTATTGAAAATAGATGGATTAAATTTTAATATTTAAATAAGAGACTAAAATGGAATCAAATCCAAATAGAAGTTAAAAAAAAAGTCCAAAGTAGAAGAATCCAAATGGTAAATTTAACCAAAATGATATCACAAATCCATCCTATCTGTGTTGTAATTCTTAATATTATATCCTAATTCTTTGGAAAATTTTAATTTATTTTAGGTAGCTAAATTATATAAAATATTCTTAACTTATGGGTAGGTTTATTATTATTATTTATTTTTAATTTTTAAACTTTGTTTCAAAATAACCTTCCGGTCAACTTTTCAATTTGAAGATGCAAAATGATTGGACGATAACTAAAATAGTAGTGAATGTGATAGGTTTCAAGTATGTCAAAGTAAATTAAATTTCAAAAGTTTCATTATTTATGTTTGTTGGTTGGTTCATACATCATTTAAATGTGACTAAATTCTTTGTTAATTTTTTATAGCTTACCGTAGGTTATATTTTCATCTTCATATTCTAATTCAAAACGCTAATGAAATTGTTGTTTTGAAATAATTTCAATAATTAAAAGGTTAATTGAATTTTGAAATGTTTAGACGTATAATTAAAACATATCCAACTTTGAAGTATTTGAAACCTACCACTTATGTCATACAAATTACTATTTTATATGTTATCGCCTTGTTTATAGACTCCACATCACTTTTCTATTCTCATTTTGAAGAAAGAATTATTTATAAATTTAAAGTTTAAGGATAAAAATAAAACTTTAAAAATTTTATAGGTTATTAAATTAAATCATTAACCTTGAAAGAGGTATTTATATAATTTACCAACCTCTTTTTATTAAAATTGTATAAGTATACTTTTTATATGAGTTAATTATTCAAACCCAAATCCATAAAGCAAAACGAGCAACAAACGCAACCAAGTCTCATCATCGAGTAGATTGATTCAATGTAATACAAGACTCTATCTCCAATTTATATTATATTAGTTGAAACTACTTGCATTGTATGTGTTTTCAAAATATATATATATATATATATATATATATATATATATATATATATATATATA
>QLSR01000643.1:1507614-1521982 GCA_031780015.1 Citrullus colocynthis
AAATTTTTTTTTTTTTTTTTTTTTTTTTTTTTTTTTTTTTTTTAATGATATGATTGGTAACCCAATACAAAATTAGATTAACCCTACCTTATTTACAGTTTTCAATCACAATAATGTCTGCCTTAATCAATGCACATCTGATCTCTTCTTTTCCCATTTTTCTGTCAAATCTCCCATTATTTTCAAGATTTACGTCGTAACTATTAACCAAGTTGTTACTTATTACCAATTAAAGGCCATGTTTCGTAAAGTTTATACCAACACACTAACTATCACACCATGTAAGCTTATAATAATCCAATTTTAACATTCATATACGAAAAGGGTACTGAGAGAAGTTTAAAATATAAATAATATAATTGAAACTTTTGACTCAATAAGGACTAAATGGAAAAAACACTACACATTAAGTACTATAACACCGAAACTTTTTCCAGTACAACTGCAATATCTATTCACTCCAACGTATAGCATCATAATTCATGGACATAGTAAACAGTAAATAAGAACACTTACCTAGATTGGTAGAATCAAAAACTTCGTAATGCGTCTTCTGACCTTGGCTGTGTAAAGCAGAAAGTAAGTCTGCGTTACCCAAGACTTACCATTTCTACAGATCAGAATAAAACACGAGGCCAATCAAGCATCGATCGGGGTCATGATACCTGACATAGATAATACGAGCAGTAGAAAAGCGAAGGAAAAGACTCGTATCTTCAAATACATCTCAACTATAATTAAGAAGCGTACGCACATGCCTTCAAAATTTCACCATTTCCATTGTCATGGAAGAAGAAAACCAAACCAAGCACGGATAGAAGCCCAAGTCCAGGGCGTATTGTATGCTTTCGATAAACATTACTAATCGTTATAACCAGTTCATGGTCAAGGATACTCCTGCAGTACAGTTCAATGCCTGATGCATCCGAGATCCTGAATAAAACCTATTAAAATCCCCTTAAACAATTTTACATTCTAACAAAATTAGGACCGTCAGTCAGACAAATATCAAAGAAGGCCTCATTTCTCAAATTATGGCACTTCTGGGGATAAATAAAGAAAAAAGTGAAAGCAAACCAGAAAACCTGCTTATTAATACATGTCGAACCAACATCTACCTCGCTAAACCAGCGTGCCTTAGAGCAATGTTTTCTAACATTTTTAGCTTTCACTTTTTATTGGTCTTTGTTACTACATCAGGCATGTGCTCCCCGATCGTCTGAAGCCTCAAAATTTTGTGACCTATCCCATTCCTTAACCTCCCTCCAGTTCTCCACCTTAACGAAAGCAAACGAGTGAACCACCCCACGTTCACCAAGCATACAGCAAATCCACCCAATTCCGGGATTCTTTTGCAGGGCCACAACATGCCAACTTTCGTTTTCTAGTTGGTAAGAGTATTGTATCAGTAAGGTGTTGCATCTCGGCGGCTGAAGAACAGGAAATCTGGGTGATTGACTTGGAGATCTCTTAACCACTGATCAGCTGCTCGTGATAGGTTGTTTGCCAATTGATGCTCAACTCCACCATTTCGCATCCACAACGACGACCCGTTAAACTTGTATGAAGCAAGTCCAAAAATTCTTAAAGGAACCTTTTCGGCACCATTCGTCTTACAAGGATATGCCGCAAATGGTATTGGTGGGGTTTGAGAATCTAAAAAATATAAAGAAAATGATTATGCTCTTCTCAGATATATCATGATAACATGAATTTCCCACAATACTATAAACAAAATAATATTCTCAAGGACACAATAGAATAAGAAAATGAACTTAAATTGAAATAGTAAAAAATATAATAATAAGACAAAAGCATACAGAAACAATGCACTTGCATGTCAAACTGGCAAGAAATTCAATTACCTCTGATTGGTGTGTATAGAGAATGGTACGTGAGAAAGCAAGCATCAAGATCCTTTAATGTTTGCCCAGTTGGTATCCGGTAAATTGGGTACCTAAAACATTTTGGGTTGGAAGCCAATTAGTCCATGGATATTACAGAGCTTTCATAGAAAATGTGAAGATGCTGATACCATGCCACCGATATCCAACTATATGGTAGGAGGTCACAGCTTCTCATTGTTTTCAACTGCGGGAAGCGTGAAGCAAGGTCCGATATCTGTATGTCAAAAATAACAGAGAAAAATGTGAAGCTGAAAAACTAGATATGGTCTCAAAACACAAAAAACCACTTGCCTTGTCAGCCAAAGGTTCACGTGAATACGGTAGGTCTCTTTCAAGATACTCAAATAGAAGACGACCTGTACAATTGAAAGATTCAGCCTCATCACTGGAGCAGTCCTCATGAAGTCCTGAGTGCTGGTCCCTCAAAGACAATCTATCCATTCTGAGAGGATCTGTGATAGTTGGATCATTATGATGGAGTGGTTCTCTACAGTGTTTTGTTCTTCTCTTTGTTTCAGAATCACTACTACCATCACTACTTGAATCTCTGTAGTCACTGTCGCTCTCCTCACCCCATCGCCTTACGAACAACCAAAGCATATACATCAGTATCACAAAAAGGGAATGTAAGAGAACAAAGGAAATGCTAGAATTCACAATGAAATTCATATAACTCAAGAACAATATCATGCCCCAACAAGCACATAAATTCTTCTTTCTTAATGATGTCGAGCAGGATCAAAGCATAAGAATATGATATGATGAACCAAAAAGGTGAGAGATGACCCCAGCTACAAAAGATGGCAATGAAATTCCAAAAGATTAATCTAAACGATTGTGTTTCCCTTGACCTCTATTTTCCTGAATGACCTCCCACACCATATTAGTAAACACAAGATGGCGATCGTTCTCAATCTCTAAAACGCTCTTGATCCTACCATTAATAAAGAGGGCATATTAACTACGCAATCAAAAGTTGGTTAGAGCTTATACAAAGTTATGCAACTGAGAAGGGAGGAACTTTTGTCTAGATAGAAGGACCATCTGGGTAAAGCTAAACTGACTCCTCGGTAGAAGAGAAGCATTCTGTGCAAACCAAGAGCACAATGGTCCATAGGATAAAGCTACAAAATATAGGGACAAAATAGAAGTAGAACATCAAATCACTTGAGATGAAAAAAAAAAAAAAAAAAACCCTTCATAACGTTCAAAGAACACAAACAGACCCCAAAAAAACTGGAAACTCCCAAGTTAGGAAGCTCCGTGCCATATATCCACCAATGGATGGGTTCAAAAGAATAACATATCATGCTTATATATATTAAAAGAGGTAGAAGACAATCAATTCCAGCATATTGAATACCTTGGCATTGTAGACGATTCCATGGCATACAATTGTATGCCAGACAAGTAGGGGACATAATACTGAACAACACCCTCAGTGTTATTCAATAAAAGAGGCACTCCTGCCCCGTAAGCACTCCACTCTTTGAAAGCTTCCCACAAATCCCCAAGCACAAAGTAAGGCCGCGTCTGCGAATCGCACGTCCTCCAGCCTCTTAACGCACTCTGCAAGAAAACAACAAACAAACTTTCTCAAGATCAAGAAGTGAAATCAAACTAAAAAAGTAAAAGAAATCTGCTCAAACCTTAGAGAGAAACTGAGCAGGCACAGAGGGAGTAACCGACTGCAAGAATCGCTCGAGATTACTCAACGGTGAAACAACAGGCTGTGGATTAGAAAGCGGAACTGGTTTAGTAGCTTCGTCAGAAGCTAAACGGTCCCCAGGGCGTGTCGAAACATCCTTATCCGCGTAGGATGGAGTAGTAGCAGAAGCGTCTTGTTGAGTTGTACAACATAGCCTATCATTTTGACGACTGAGAAGGCCTTTCCTCGCTCTGGATGAATCGTAGAACCGGTCCTCTCCCTTGCCGCGACCAAACCGTACACCCGCTCCTAACATCTCGACAGTCTAGCACCAAGAAGTGATGAACAACACTACTCACCTCTGGAAGTTGTAGTAACAATCCGTAACGAAAGTCAACGGGGAGGAAGTGGAAATTGAAGAAAATGAGGATGCGATGTGATTATCGGAAATCCAAACAGCAGAAACAACAATATGTCGGATCTGCTTAGGAAACCAGATCGCCGATGAAGAAATTCCAGAAAGAAAAGAGAAACGAAGCGATCGGAGAAAGAGTAATGATGAATAAACAGGAGATCGATAAGAAGAACACAGTGAATCGAATGGGAAGAGGCGGGTTTTCAGAAAGGGTGAGAAATGAAGAATGGCAAACAGATCAAAACGGTTCGACGAAAAAACGACTAGAATTCAGAGACATTTTTTTTCCTTTCTTTTTTTGGTCAAGAAAATTAATATCTCCTTTTTTTCGTTCCAAAAAGTTATTTTCTTTTTCTAAATAAATAAATCTATCACTCACTAACGTGCTGTTTCGGCCTTTCCATAATTTTTTAACATATTCAATTATAAAATTACTCTCGGACTATGTAAAAGCTAAAAAAATTTAGATCCTAAATTTGTAATTAGTAATTAATTAATTTCCAATTTAAAAATATAAGGAGAAATAATGTAAAAAGAGGGAGGGGAAAAGACGAGAAGAGACAAAATCCCTGGTAATTATTATAATTTTCTATAAATGTAGATTTTAATATTTAGAAGTCGAGGGTGAACTCCCGCCACACGAAAATTCCAAAATGAAGTTCCAAAATTTCACGTTTTGGGCTACATTGGTAATTTTAAGTTTTGTGTAGGGCAAAAAATGTGAAATTGGAAACATAGAGGGACAAAAGAGAAAATAATTCCGAGGCGCAGACGTCGTTAGGTGAGGATGGAGAAGGGATTAATATTTACGGGGCATCTCGGAATCGCAACTAGAAGGGAAAATAGAATGTGGTCTGTGGACCCCCCCCCTTTGGATAGACAGCGCTGAGCCACGTGTACGGTCTAAACACAAGCAATCAAATGTATATATATAGATGTAATTAATTAAAACTTCAGATTCCCATATATCAATATATCAATTAATTTCTGGCTAAATTATAAAAAAAATACCCTTAAAATTACATTTTGGGTAAAAAATAACTTTGAATAGTTTCAAAAATATTAAACATTATATTTTCAAAAGTTTTAAAAATATTTTTAAATTTTTAAAAAGAGTTTTAAAATATTTTTGCCTTTAGTTTCGAATAGAAATGGTTAAAGTCTTTTTTTCAAAGTACCCTTAAACTTTCAAAAACACCTTTAAATTTAAAAGAAAATAAAAAATAAAAAATACCTTCACATCAGTATATGAAAAAAATTTGTTAATGCTTCTTTGGAGAAATAACTCTAAATTTTCAAAAAAAAAATTTAATTAAAAGTGCTCCTACCGTTAATATAGTGATCAATTTATTTAAAGTTTTATCGAGTTTGAAACAAATTATATAGATATCCTCTTATATGTATATATATATATATATATATATATATATATATATATATATATATATATATATATATATATATATATATATATATAGATACTCTCACTTTTCTCTTAATTTTTTTTTTAATTCTTATACCAAAAAATTTTAACCACCAAAATAAAAACAAAAAGATTAAGTTAAAACAAAAAAATTCACAAAATCCCAAAATCAAAATTTCTCTTTAACACACGCTCAACTATTAACATACAACTTTGTTAAAATATTTAAGTTCTAAAATCCCTTAGTGCTTCTATTATTCTTTTTTTTTCTTTATTAAAGTCTATATACCTCAGTTAAAGTGTGCGATTTTATTCATTTATTTTTTGTTTAGATATACAAATGTCAAACACTTAACAAAAAGGGGAGCAGGAGCGCATTGAAGAAGAGGGAGGAGAAAAAAAGGGAAAATAGAGAAGTAAGATAGTATTAATGGACTCAATTTATTTGTTGTTCATATAATAATAAAGGCATTTTTTAAACTTCTCTTTAAAGTTTAGAGTGTTTTTGAAACTTTTGAAAGTTCAAGATATTTCTTACACAAAATACTAACGTTTTCCATAAGAAACTAATGGTAAGAATATTTTTAAACTCGTGTTGGAAGTTTAAGGGTATTTTATATAATTTAGTCTTGAGTTTTTAAACTTCCAATTTATTTATAAAAAAAAAAAAAAAAACGTTTAAGAACCTATTAAACCATTTTAAATTTAATTTAAAGATAAATATGCACAAATCTCACAATTCAAAATAATTTGTGTTCAACTTATTACTATTATTATTGTAAGGGGAGAATGGACGAAGATTCTAAGGATGGAAAGGAAAATGAAAAATAGTTGCATTAGGCAACAATATTTACATGGTGTAGAAGTAATGATAGGGAAATTAAGAATATGAACTTCCATTTATTTTATTAAAATCATGTATTAAATTTTGATATTTCCACGAATAAGGATTACATCAACATTTCAATTATATTTGTAAAAAATAAACAAAGCATAAAAAAACCAAGTAAATAAAATTTAAACAATAAGCATGTTAACTTATTTTAAAAATATTAAAATGTTTATTTGTCAATTTTGTTTTTATGACCTTTTTGTAAAAATATTGATTAAAATTGACATCTCCATTAAAATTTTAAGCTTTGATTGAAATCAATAAAACAAAATAAAAGAAACAACAGACGTCTACGTAACATAATGAAGCATGTGCCTGCCCAAGGATTGACTTTGGTGTTGTTGAGTTTAGGACACTTGGGACTCAATTTATTTGTGAGTGAGATTTAGTTTATTAAACCTACTTTAATAATGTGCGTAATTCATTAAATTGAAACAAGCTCAATATTGGAAAAGAAACAATAGAAAAAGAAAAGGTTCGTGTAAAACATGGGCTTTTTACCCATAGTACAGAAAGTTAAATTACAAATTTATTACACTTTGAGCTTTTAAAATTGTCTCATATAGACAAAAACTTCAGAATTCATAGACTAAATTCTAAATTTAGAGAAATAAATGTCACCAAAAGATTGAAATGAAACAATGAAAAAAGTCTCATCTAATAATAAATCCCCATGATCTCAAAAAGAGGAATCCTAAAAAGAGAAGAAATTTCCCTTTTACCACCAGTAACAAGGGAATAATAAAAGCAAAAAGACAAAAAAAAACATGAAACTTTACCTCAAAACAAATAAAAGGTGGCAACTGTACGTTGATTTTTAGAAAAAACTGGAAATAAATTACATCAAGAGGCTGCAAATTACAGAAGTGTACTCCATGTTTGAACAGTCAGACAATTATTATGGACAACAACATATGAAAGGAAATGATTCTTCTTCACATGTGTTTATTATTATTAAATTAAAATATCATTCTGTTCCCATGTAGTTTGAAACTTGTTAAATTAGTTAATGGAAAATTTTAGCAGCCAAAATCCAGTTGGAAAATGTAGTAGTTGGAATAGTATTTTAACATTATTATTTTTGGGAAGGAAAAAAAATAATAATATGATTTGACCCTAGAAAAATGTAGCAGCCAAAAGCTTACAAGTTCCTCAAAGAAAAAAGGTTTTGATGAAATTATGATCCTCTCAAATTTCACTTCAAATTGGAATCCAAACAGATTTTTAAATATATAAATACATAATCCACATCAACAAAGTCCTGATGGATAACCATTAAAAAAAAAAAAAACCATACTTATCTAATATCAGCTTTGGGTTCCATTTATGTTAGGCAAGAAAGAAAGAGATATAAAAAACATAAAATATATTGTTTATTCAAAAATGAAAATGAGAAGACCAAAAGATGATTATCAATCAAAACCAAACTAGATGAACAGTATCTTATCGATACAATTATAAAAATACTCCAAAAACATTGTCTTTTATTTCAAAAGTATCCACATTCTTTCAAACATTGCAATAGTACCCTTTGATCTTTCATAAATGTTTCAAAACTACTTTTGAATAAAAATTCTTTAGAACTTTCGATAGTAATTGGGATCCAAATGATGTAGCAATATCTAGAATCAAGATTATATCCTGTGAACACCGTCACACTGTTTAGAGTCACTTTTTCAGTTCCAATTGCCATCTAAAATTTTAACAGACTGTTTAGAGTCACTTTTTCAGTTCCAATTGCCATCTAAAATTTTAACAGATTTTTACTCCAAGAATAGTTTCAGAACATTTACAAAATATCAAGGGCATTACTGCAACTTTTGTTTGAATGAATGAGAGTAGTTTTGAAGCTAAAGATCATGGTTTTTTTTTGTTTTTTTTAGATGTAGCCAAATATATAAACATACCTGTTATCCTCTTTCCCAACAAGTTCATTCCAGGAACATTCAAACGGACAGCCAGGACTCTGCTATTTCAACAGTGAGCAAACATTATCCTGAACATTACCATATAAATATAGACAAAATAAGAGCATATACAAAAGAGAAGTACTAATCCTACGCAATTCTATACGCTGCTTTTGAAGCTTGTACAAGTTACATGCAAGGCGTTTACATTCTGTATCACTTGACACTATCAAAAACTTCAGTCTCTTTCATTGCCAACCATCTCAAGCACTTAAACCCAGTACTAGATATTTTTAGATTTCTGCTTTCTGTCACGAATCATGATAAGTTTCATCACATTTGTCGATATCGATTTGACTGTCTAGCAATGTTCTTGCTATACCACCATAGAGGTGCAGTGAACCAGATGGGCGCCCAATTGTCACGGTTACCACGGAAACAAAACTTTCCATTGTTGTCTCTGTCGATGTGAAAGGTTCCCCAATCTTTTCTCGAGGAGTTGTCAAGTCCAAAAAGCGAAGACAATCCTTTCAGATGATTAGAATCCCATTCATTCCACCAAGGAGCAATATCATCATTGGAGAAGTAGATACAGTTACTGATCGCAATCCCGAGTTCAGTTGAAGAAAGAGACCTAGAACAACATTTACCTAAAAACAGAATCCGATCATCCAAACACTCGACCCTTTCCCATGACATCTGAGAAAGATCAAGTGAATATATCTCAAAATTTATTGTTTCAAGTACAGCATCAGGCTTCTTGCTGAAATACCTACAGACCAGCAAAACATCCCCTGAGGACTCCACAAGATACTTCAACACATGTTGACTGTTTATTTCCAGGCTTCTAAGTTCATGGAACTGTGCTTCGATCTCAGAAATAGATACAACATATTCATTCTCTCTAATATTTGAGATGATACTTGTTGCTTCGATTTGGAATATTTTACCGTCATTACAGAGAAGAAAAAGACTTCCATTACAGAACACAGCATCTTCAAAAGGCGTACCTTCAAGTTTATACTTGTGCCATACTTCTGACCCTTGAACCCAAAAGGCAATTTCGCGATTCTGACTATGAATGGCTGCACAAATTGTGTTTTCCTCAGTGGGAGATCCTGAAAGAACCATCTTATGATAGAAGTTCCAAAGCCTTGGCAGGTTAATCTTCCTTACAGAGAAGGGGTTCAACAAACTAACTTCAAGAGAATAACAACCAAGTTCTTTCACTATTATTAGCCAGTCCTGAAAAGATCCCCAAACATAAGCTCCATATGCCTCAAGAAGCTCCATTTCCCAAATTCGATTGTCTAGAATGCAAGAACAAGTTCTCATCTCTCTATCTTTTTGACCTGACATCAAAAGCCATGGAAATCCACCCCGCTTCCAATTTGGAAGTTCAGCAAGGATATTGCTCCACAGCTTACAAACATTATCGACTGACATACAATCCACAAGAGACAACTGCTCAAAGATCATGACAAGAATATCACGGGGGAGCCCTGCCCAATCCATAATAGAGTTTCCCCTTCCATCTTTTAACTTTCGTTTTTTCCTCTGCCTTTGATTCTTCCTTTTACTCTTCGACATTTTCCAACATTAAGATTCCAAGTCTATATCTACAAGAACATGAACGGTTCTATAAAACTTTCAAAAAAATAATAGGAAATTAACTAATGAATGCTACATATTGGAACAAAGTTGAGGAGAAAGCTCTAACAATTAGTTAGACATCAAAACACCATAGAAGAATGGAAATGCAACTTTAGGTGTTAAATATGGTAACATGCTTACTCGTCAATAAAGTTCAATACACGGGTTCCTTCCAAATGAGCAGAAGGTAAACGAAAAGGTCTTAAATGCAAGACGTTGTTGTTTATTGACCATCAATAACACTACCTGCCCCTTGATTTCTACAAGATGCAAATGGCAAATGGTACAAACAATTAGTAAATATAAATATCCATAAAAAGAAACTCCCACATTTTGTGAATGGATGCATAAACGTCAGTCACCACAGAGTTAAAAAAAGGTTGCATAGTTTGTCCAAAATCATGTGTAGTAACTGTCTCGTCCAACAATATATATGATCCAGAGGATTTCCAGTTTGGAGTTGTGAGTTGAAATAAAAGACAGAGTAGAAGAACAGTAAAGTGTGTGAAGATAGATGGGGCAAATACTGCAGGAGTTCACTAAAACCAAATCCCCAATACTCATTCTCTTCTTCTCTTTCAATGATTTTGCACTAAAACTAGACAATATCCCATATAAGAAATAGAATCCAACTGATGAAGCGCTAGAACGATACATAAAAATACAGCAAACGAATCGCTTCACAAGACCCATTACTTAAAATCGACAAATGCAGAAAGAGCGGAGTAGAATGGCAGAGAGGGAAGAGAAATCACAAACCTAAGGATTTGGGGCAAAGGAAGTGGCCTCGCGAGAAGAAAATATCATGAGGGGTGGCCGTTGAATCAGAATCCACTGAGAGAAATCGAGGATCGCTGCAAGATTTTTGCTTGAGCAGGACTTGGAGGCGGAGGAAGCACCGCAGCTCGGCCCCCGCTGAACTCGATTTTTGTCTGACCTCCACAACGAACCCGGAGATTTTGTTTTTATTTATATATTTATTTATTTTCGTGCCAATGACTGTCAAGAAACGTGAGAAAATGAGAAATTCTAAACACAAAAATCTTCTACTGCCCAACAAAATATTTATGAAAACAAATTTATAATATGAATGAGGAATACGATTTTTAGTAATATTATAAATTTTTTCCTTCTTAAGCTTCATTTTTAAATACAAGAGATTTTCAAAATATTTATAATTTTGAATGAGTAAATTCGTACGTTACGGTTAGTGAAAGAAAAATGAATTATATGGAGTGGTAGGAGAGAAAATGGAAGAAGGGAGAAAGAGGATACAAATAAGTCAGGTGACAATAGCAAACATAAAAATATACAAATTTTTTCAAGTCATCTCGTCACATTATCTATTTAGTCAATTTTATATCTAAATTTAATAAAACTATTAGTTGAGTGTCCTTTTAAACCTATTATCATTTGGTATATAAGTTTAAAATGTTACACTTTACTTAAGTTTTGAGTTTGGTTTTAATTTAGTCCCTACATTTCAAAATATTACAATATTACAATTTTACCTTGGAGATTTGAGTTTTATTTCAATTTGGTATTTGCATTTTTAAACTAAATCTTTCAATAAAAACTTGTTTTCTGTGTTCAATTTTAATGTTTATTAATTAATTTTAAATAATTATAATAAATTGAGTTTCATTATATTTCATCGTTATCAAAATTATATCGAAAATTATATTTCTTAATTATTTTACATAGATCAATAAACATTAACACCAAGTACTTAAAGTGAGTGTTGAGTTAAAAAATAATAATAAAAATTAAGGTCAAAGGTGTAAATATTGACATAGGAACCAAAGTGAAACAAAACTCAAATCTCAATAATAAAATAGTTCAAGATATAAGGAATGGTGTTCCTCAACTCAACGTCCATGGTGGATTAGCGAACGTATTAGTAGGGACTTCTTTCTACAATGAGTTGGATGAGAAGGTAAGAGGAAGGATAGTTTTTTATTTTATTTTTACGAAATACACGTTGGATCTTATTGGGTTTTGATACTATATTAGAAAACACATGAGATTATAAATAAAATTTAAAAAAAATTGATAATGAGAGGAGTAACTTGTGCATTTTGTAAGAATTGTGAAGTCTCTCCATATTTTCAATATATAATCCTCGACAAAAAATATAAAAAAACTAACTAGCCCACGAATTTTATTAAATTAATATTTTTTTGCCAAGTGAGCAATTAAAACAACATAAGAACCATTTAAAACCATTTCTAAACCTCATATACTTTTTATCTTTTAAATCTCCTAGACTAAAAATACATCAACTTTAAATACAATGAAACAAAAGTGTTCGTTGTAAAAAAAATGTTTTCTTTTAGTTGACAAGTATAATATTTTATAGCTAATCTAAACATAATTCAATGTCTAAAATATCAATTATAATATCAAAGGTTGATATTTTGATCCACTTTTACAATTGGTTTTTCATCCTTATAGAAAATATAAATTATAATAAATTAATAATAATGGAGGGTTCGAAAAATGTGTGAATTTTGAATCCAAATGTAACATCCTCTCGGTCAACCATTTGACCTCATGATCCCTCACAAGCAAAGTCGTATTATTTCTTTGTCAAAATTCCTCGCAAGCAAGTTTGATTTTCTTTTTTAAGGTCAGTTAATATTAAATAATATTAATTTGAACGAGTTAGTTAATATGAAAATTATTATAAATAAAAAAATATCAAAGTATTTACAAATATAGAAAATTTTCATTGTGTATCAGTGACTTTTATTGCTTAAGTAATAGAAATCTATCATAGTTTGTCGCTAAATTGATAAATGTTTATTGCATTCTATTGTTGTTAAACAATGGATTTTTTTTCTATATTTGTAAATAGTTTGACTCATTTTGCTATATTTGAAAATAATCATATTCAGTATATTTCATCATTTGTTTTTTTTTTAGTTGTACTGTTTAAGCAATTTTCTCTTTATTAACGAGATCACGCAAATTCTATTTACTCTCTCTTATTCTAATATGGTATCAAAAGATTTCTTTTCCTCTGAGAGTTTACTCTTCATTGTTTTCTCATGGCTAATTTCGAAGCTCGAAACCCTAATTCTACGAATTCACCCACCTAACACAATAAAATTAATATTATATAAACATTCTAATATCAATATAATAAAATAAAAAATAAGCTAAAACCTTTTCATGCGCCAAGATTCTCAAGGACAAATAATAGTATAAATAATCATTCTATTTCATAAGTGAAACAAATCAAGTCAATAAATAACATAAACCAAATAGAAAAGGAAAATAAAATTAAAACATCAAACATGAGACTACGTCTAGTCTTCTTCAATTGTCTGTGTTATTCTAAATGTGGAAATTATATTAGATCTCACTTATTGCTACCGATCATGTTTTGAAAATCTAGAACAATAATTGATTTGACTTCTAAGAACCACAACAATTGTTATTTAGAATTATACATCACACTTGGACTCATGAAATTTTGTTGAGAAAATCTTGCCACACAAAACCCATAGGAAAAAAAGGGATATATTTACATAAATACAACCAAGTTGAATACTACGAACTCGAGACATCTTCAAGGTCAAGGTAACATTGAGACACTACATGCAACAATTCAATGCTACAAATACAAGTAGAGTGATTCATCCACATTTGAGACATGTTACAATGGTCTCTAGTAGCTTTTTCAACGTTGTATTCCTTGAACAACTGGCATTCTTGCTCATTTTCACTCCACAAAATTCAAAGGATTACACAAGTTGTCAATTCAAAAAGGAGAAAAAAAAAATCAAATGATAAAATATACCTAATTCAAGATTAATGTCTATTTCACATTTTTTTAGTTTTAAAAGAGACATTTTAATTGTTTAGAAGATAATTTTAAATTATCTCTGTGATGGGTTGTAGGGTAATGAAGAAAGTGACAGACATTCTTGAATTGAAACCTCCTTTTATATTGTTTATTATTATTATTATTATTATTATTATATTTTATATTACGTGCATTTTGTGCATATTGTTTTTGTCTTCCTCTCTTTCAATCCCCTTGTTTTTATTATACTTTGTTTTTAAAAAAGTTTTGGTTTTAGGGCACAGAGTTTGGCAATAATTGAGCTCAAACGGGCCAAAGCCTTTGCCATTTTAGACGTCGATGGTCCCAAACGTAGTGGAAGTGTGAGGTGTAAGCGTTAATGGTGGAAAGAACATTGGGCTTTCAATTTTTGTTCTTCTTTCTAAAATGTATGCTTTGATTTTGAAGAAAAGGTTTAGTGGGTGGCTGAGTAAAAAAGATGCTATCGTTGCCGATTGGGTATTGGCCAAATATGTTGAAATGGGCTTTATCCTACAAATGAATACCAAACTCTGCTTTGACTCTCTGTTCCTCCAATTCATCACAAGAATTAATGGAGATTTTTAAGAGAGAGAGAGAGAGAGAGAGAGAGAGAGAGGAAGAAGGAAGAAGAAGGCAGAAGGACAACAGAGGGAATCACAAGAAAAAAAAAAAAAAAAAAAAAAAAAAAAAA
>QLSR01000643.1:1537793-1613894 GCA_031780015.1 Citrullus colocynthis
AAAAAAAAAAAAAAAAAAAAAAAAAGAAAAAGAAAAAGAAATTGATGACATGATTAAAAAATGAAAGAATATTTGTTTAGTGCTCAAATAATGTTAAAAATCAAATGATTGAGCAAATATATTCATCAATATTACGATTCGAATATTAAAATTGTAAGGAAACGTCATGGATTCCATTGGCATTGATTGATTATAATTTTTCATTCAAACTCTGTGTTCCTTTCCGGTAAACCAACCGTGTAGAAACACAAAACCAAAATTGGAATCATTAAAATCGTTTTAATGGGTATTTCAATTTCACTGACTGCAACAATTGTGGATGAAAGTAAAAAAGGAGAGAGATTGGAAGGGAAACTGACTTTTGGATGAGAGAGAGAGATCAAAAATGTTTCTATTGCTTTTACAGCAAAGCCACTTTCTCCATCACTTTCCCAGTTCAGATATAAATTATTATAGTTGAAGTTGCAAAGAGAAAAACCATTTTGTATCTGGAAGATCTCCATATTCCATCCATTACCCAACAAAGTGTATTGAAATTTAAGAGAGTCGGTTTGGTGTTTGGCGGAGGAAAATGTCGAGAAGCTGACCTGGGTTCTGCCTAATAATCTCTAATTCTTTTATTATAATGGGAGTATCTTTGTGGGGATCTCTTCCATTTCTTAAGAATTTCCAGGTTCTACATTTATGATCTTTTTACAGTTCATTCCTTGTCATCTCTACGCGTTTCTCTTTTTCTTTACGTCTTCATTTCTTTCTCTTCTTCCTTGGGTTTCCTTTTTTTTTTTTTTTTTTTTCCTTCTTTATTGTCTTAATCAGATCTGTTCTTGACTTTGTGCGACAACCCGGAAGACATTCTGGACTGTAATTCACATTCTTCTTCTTTCTTTGTCCGTTTGGATCTTTGTTATCTGAAAATTTACAAACCCCATTAAACTGATTTCTAGTAGAGGTTTAGGAATCTGTGAAACTGGGGTTTTAACTGGGTATTTCGACTTGAGAGAGCGAATTTTAGTCTGTTGTATTCTTGTGGGGTTGTCGATTGGATCAAAATCTTGGGCCCTAAGGCCTGAGAGGGGGAGCTCTTTTTCGGGTGTCAATGGCTTCCAGAGAAGGGAGACGCCATCATCATCATCACCATCAGAATCTGGTGCCGCTTGCTGCTTTGATCAGTAAAGAGGTGAGGAGTGAGAGATTGGAGAAACCGACAGTTAGATATGGGAATGCAGCGCAGTCTAGAAAGGGGGAAGATTATTTTCTTATGAAAACTGATTGTCAGCGAGTTCCCGGGAACCCTTCATCCACTTTCTCTGTATTTGCTGTAAGTTCTCTCTCTCTCCCCCCTGTTTCTTATGTTTGATGACTTCAATTTCATGGAAAGTCTTGGTTATTTGTTAGTACAAAAGCTATTATCTAGTAATTGGTTCATTTGCTCTCGAGGAAAGTCTTGATTGAACATGAGATTTTGTGTTTGGATTGCTCTTGTTCTTTTGTGATTGAAAGTTCTGCAAACGGGTTCTCGAGATCTCCACTTGATCTTAAGAGAAACCTTTTCAAATCACCCCCCTTCTCATGGATGTTTGTGTAATTGGCTTTATATGATTTATAGATGGGATTTCTTGAGCGTTGGAATTAGGATTTTGTCTTGGTTTTCTTGTTGATATGTAGTTTTTCATGTTGATCACTATTTGCTTCTACTGCCTTCAGATATTTGATGGACACAATGGAAATGCTGCAGCAATTTACACGAGGGAACATTTGTTGAGTCATGTCTTGGGTGCACTTCCCCGTGGCCTCGGGCAGGAGGAGTGGCTTCAAGCTCTACCACGAGCATTGGTTGCTGGATTTGTGAAGACAGACAAGGAGTTTCAGAGCAGAGGTGTGGGAATTGTTCACTGCCCTAATGATTGGTCATTTGTCAATAGTTTATTCTCTTTGTCAATGGCAATACTTTCTACAATCTGATCTAATTATTCTTTGATGTTCATGCTAATTTTTTTTACAGGTGAAACTTCTGGAACTACAGCTACGTTTGTGATCATTGATGGATGGACGGTGACAGTAGCATCAGTTGGAGATTCCCGTTGCATTTTGGATACTCAAGGTGGTGCTGTCTCTGCTTTAACGGTTGATCATCGGCTTGAAGAGAATGTTGAAGAGTATGTTTCCTTTTTAAATCCATTGATATCCTCTTTTCGGTTGCATCCTGCTAACTGGCTGATTGATTTTTGGGGTTAACGCAGGAGAGAACGTGTGACTGCAAGCGGTGGGGAAATTGGAAGATTAAGCATCGTTGGTGGTGCTGAGGTGAAGCAACTTTAGCTGTTGATCAAATAAAAGCATTCTATAAATTCAAAGAACTTTGTTTAATTTCAATTCTGTATTTGCTTGAATGTTACAGATCGGCCCACTCCGTTGTTGGCCCGGAGGCTTATGCCTTTCTCGATCCATTGGAGATATGGATGTTGGAGAGTTTATAGTTCCAATTCCATTCGTGAAACAAGTAAAGGTATTTACATTATTTTGATGTGTAACTTCATTTTGTATCTAGTAATCCTATTTTCAATGTCTCTAATATACCTGTTCGTTTTAAAGTTATCAAAGGCAGGCGGGAGGCTTATAATTGCTTCTGATGGCATCTGGGATGCTTTATCATCAGATATGGCTGCAAAGTCCTGCCGTGGACTACCGGCAGAGCTTGCTGCTAGGCAAGTTGTGAAGGTAATTTAAGCGACTTTCATATCGACCTTTTGGTGATTGGAAATTTCACTTTCCAGCATCCTTTCTTCTTAACTCAATGGTTTGAAGTTTCATTTCCACGATCTCTTCAGGAAGCCTTAAGAACAAGAGGGTTGAAAGATGATACAACCTGCATAGTTGTAGACATAATTCCTCCTGATAATTCAGCACAGTCTTCCCCTCTTCCAAAGAAACAAAGCGTACTGAAATCTCTATTATTCAGGAAAAAGTCTCACAGTTCTAATAAGCTATCAAAGAGGCTTTCAGCTATCGGTTTCGTGGAAGAATTATTCGAAGACGGCTCCGCCATGCTGGCGGAAAGGTAGGTCTTTCCTGTCTGGGTCCTTTTTTATACATACAATGTTCATTCTTGTTAAAAGTTGCTAATAAAATGAGGACTATAAATACAAGTAGAGATGACATTGAATGATTGCCGAAGATCAATCTGTTGAAGGACTCTTGAATTTCTATAGGATTGCCAATTATAAATCCTCTTAGAAACTGGTGCTATACTGCAGGTATAGGTTTGAATGTAGTAATTTTCGTCGCACTGCAATCCCAGGTTTGCTTACCGGAGAGATGTAGAAACGAAATAAGTAAAATTGGGTTTCATAAATGACTCTCCAAAGAACAAAGTCTTCTATCTTATGTTTGCTTATTGATTGTTCGTCTGCTGCAACGTACTTAAACTACTGATTCGGTTGTCGATGACCTGTACTTGATTTGTTTTGCGAGATTTATTTTTATTTTTATTTTTTTTTATTTTGTGTGTGTGTTTGTGTGATATTCACGATTCATTTAGAAAGATGAATGAAGTGATATATGCATATTTGTTGCAGGCTTGGAACAGTAGAGTTGAGTGGATCTGGACATGGCACGCCCAGCCTGTTCACTTGTGCTGTATGTCAAGTAGATCTTGCTCCCAGTGAGGGCATCTCTGTTCATGCTGGTTCCATATTCTCCACCAGCTCAAAGCCATGGCAAGGGCCTTTCCTTTGTGCCGACTGTCGAAACAAGAAGGACGCCATGGAAGGAAAACGTCCCAGCGGGGTAAGAGTGGCGTAGATCACTTCCATTTACCATTAACTCCTCGATTCTTTCTCTTCTTTGGATCTACTTCGACGGGATGAGTTGCTCGTTACAGATAGTATAATAATATACTATGCAAAAGTGTTGTAAGATGAAAGTTAGGAATTGAAGAAAAAGATGTTTAAGGAGTAGTCAATATAAAGTAAGGAGAGTTGAAGATGGTAGGAGCCAAAAGTAAATAGCTAATTATTTAAGCTAAGCTAATGTTGAAAAAAATGAAATGAGACTGGACTAATCCACAAATTGAAATTTGTGCCTGTATATTAGAAAGCTCATTTTTTTGTTTATTTTGTTTCTGAATCAAAGTTTATAATCTTGCCTTCTGCCTACAATCAGAGGATGTAGTGACATACACTGTTCTATTCTGGTATTGAATGATATAAGTTTATTTATTTATTTAAATAGTGATTTTTGTTTCAAAGTAAATTGGGAAGTTGGGCCGTTTTATGGGCCATTTTTTAAGAAAGCAGGCTGGTTATGGATCAAAACCAAGGATGGGCCTAATTGAAAGGTGTTAGACCCGTGTAAAGATCTCCCAAGCGAGAAGCAACCAACCCAAGTTAAAGGTGATATGAGTTACAATGTCTAAAAATATTTGTATGCTATGCATATATTATTAATTATTATCATGCAAGAAAAAATCCTTTCAGAAATAGAGATGATGGAGGTAAAAATCTCGTGTTTATTAATACACTCGTATGCCAATTGAGTCATGTAGAGCCATGTTTAGTTCGATATATTGTCACATCATTTATTCACTTCCCTCTTTCCCCCACTTTTCCTAACCATCCTCCTCACTGTTTGTAATACAACTCTCTTAAATTGCAAATTTGATCTTTATAATTTAGGAAAAACTAGAATTTAGTTCTTGTAGTTTTAAAAATTAGAATTTAATCCATATGGTTTGATAAAATCTCACAAACAATCTTTACAGTTTGATAAAATTTTCATAAATAGTGTGCCAAATTTATAATTTAACCACTTTTTTTTTTTTCCTCTCCATTTTAAAAATTTAATATTTATCATAACAACTAGGTTTTGAAAAAGTTTCATAAAGTTAAACAGATCAAGTTGGTTATACTAGTTACCTTGACTTTTTACTTTTTTGAATTTATGTTCAATTGATGGTTTGGGACTTGAAGAAGCAGGTTAAGAGTTGGTATCAATGGCTTAAATGATATTTAAATATTGACCTTTAGTTTAACAAATAAAGTAGGAATGAGGAAAAGAGGATGTGGGTCAAATATTAATTATTTCACAAGATTTACACTTTTAATCTTAATTTTTTAAGAAAATTAATTTTTGGCCATTTTTCAAGGGCAAAGCAAACAACAAATCACCATTAGTTACATCCATAACTTAATTCGGGAAGTCAACAACCCAACTTCTCCCGACATCTTTCGAAATGGAAAATTCAGAAAAATCAAAGAAGTTTTGCAAAGCCAGCAGCATAACTAGCTACCCATTGAGCAACCTGTTTCTAACATGAGAAAAACAAAAAAGAGACACATTGCAGTTGCCTTGTCAAAACACAAATCTCATCGAATTGCATTCTTAATTTCAGTAAGATTAAAAAAGTAGTTGTTAATCAAATTGACCACCTTTGGAGCGTCTAAAATGCATTTTTAGTCTCTAGGTCTACTTTTCATTTGGTCATTAATTTTACAATGTTACACATCTAGTTTTTAAGTTTTGAATTTGATTTCAATTTAGTCCTTAGGTTTCAAAATATTACAAATTTACTCTTGAGATTTGAGTTTTGTTTCAATTTGGTCCCTAAGTTTCAAGATTTACACTTTTAATTTTGATTCTTCGCAAAATATTAAATTTTCATCTTTAATGTTAATATTTGTTAATTAATTTAAGATAATTATAATTAATTAAGTTTAACTATTTTTCATCAATATTAAAATTAAATTTAAAATTTTACTTCATAGCCATTTTAAAGTAGTTAATAGACATTGGCTTTAATGACGAGAAGTGAGTATTTGATAAAAAAATTTAGGCTAAAAATATAAAATCTTAAAACTAAGGACCAAATTGAAGCAAAGCTCCAATAAAAAGCAAATTGTATATTATAAAACTTAAAAACTAAATTTAAACCAAAGTCAAAATTTAAAAATAATGTATCACATTTTAAAACTTAGTACCAAATGAAAATTAAACTTAAAATTTAAGGAGGAAGATTTTATTCAATATTAAAAGATCAATAGCACAGGGTTGCTTAGGAGAAGAAAGATGGAGGTTTCGCCTTGGTGTCCAAATTGTAGGAAGAAGGAGAAATTTGTGTGTCACGCCCTTTTTTGGTGCTCTAGAGCAAAGGTTATTTGGGACTACCTATTATGTGGTGGCTTGGTTGGGTGTTCATAGTCTTTGTGTTACCTTGACATATGGATGCATTTAGCTGAGTTGGTTAATGATGATATGTTGGGTAGAGCTTGTATTAGGCTATTTGGGGTGATTGAAATAAGATACTTCTTTCTCAAGAGGTCTCTTGTGTGCAAAATTGTTGTGTATGGATTCTTGATTATGTTTCCTGCTTTAGCTCCAAGTCACTTCACATTCCTATTATGATTTTTCCTCCTCTCTTACTCTTGAGGGGGGGAGGAGGTTAGTCAAATCCATGTTGATGCGGCACATACCTCTGACTACATATTTATGGTTATAGTGGAATTTTTGGGACTTTTGCTAGAAGGTTTTTGGCTTCTTTGAGTGGTTCTCGGGTTTCTTTTTCTAGTGTGCTTGGAGCCGAGGCATGAGTGGTTTGTTAATCAAGTGGTTGATAATCAAAATCTCATGAACTCTTTTCGCTCGATAACTTTTCAGCACGTTCCTAGGTACCATAATCAGGCTGCACATTCTTTGGCCTGTGAAGGGTTGTTGGGATTGAACCAAACTAAGACTCAACTCTTTCCTATTTGATTTAGAGGGATTGTTGAGTTCTGATCTTTTCTTTTTATGTAATCCTGTTGCTTTGTATTATGTCTTGTTGTGGTTTGTGTTAAAAAAAAAAAAAAAAAAAACTGAAATATTAATGAGATATTAAAATAATTATTGATTATCAAATGAGCAGATTAGGAAAAGACCTCGATTGTATCTATAAGAATTAATAATAGTTAAAAATAAAAAAATAAAGGAAGGTAATTGCAAAAAAATTAGAAATAAAATGTACTGTTAGAAAATAATTAGAGAAATATGCTATCTTGAAAACTATTTATAAACATAAGGTATATTCAAATAAAAGACCCTTACGTTTATATTATATATTTCTATATATTTCAGAATTTTATTCATAAAACGAAATTCACATTAAATATTTCATACTAAATTGTCTTTCAAGTTTCAATATAACATTATAAGTAATGGGAAAAAAAAAATTGTCTTATAACATAGCTCATTGCAAGCATGGGTAAAATATTGTATACTATTTTAGGGTATGTCATGAATAATTTAGAAATAAGTATGAGGATAAAATCAAGAAAATTGTCTTATCCTAAATGAACTCAAGATATGTTGGAAACAAGTCCAAGAGAGATGCCAATAAAGAGTAGGCAAGCAATTGAATCACTAAGCTTGTTTGTGTTCTTTTAGTATCCATTCAAATGTTTGAACGAATGTAAGATTCTCTAAAATCATAAGCTTAGGTGTTGGGGTAGATTAGTTGAGAAATAATTAGAGATAACTTTGATTAAAGAAGGTTTAATATGGATGATTGTGCTATCCAGAATAGCAGTTAGTTTGTATTGAAAATGATTAAAAGGAAAGAGAATGTGGTTTGTGGCTTTGTTAACCCATCGTATTGAGGTGGTTTATGGGCGAATTGAAGCGATGGGCCAAACATTGACTCTTTCGCACGCTCTCTCTCAACAAAAGTTATTTGTTGAGGGACTTCAAAGATAAAGTTGAACGTGCGTTTAAAGCTCATAGTTTCAATTTCACTTCAGCATTTGAGAGAATAAAGATTTTACGTTTTAGTTTTTTACGAATGTCATTTTTTACCACTTAAATATAATAATTATTAGGCATTTCAAAACTCATTCTAAATAGGTAATGTATTATATTATACCTATAATACAATTTTTTTAGAACAATAATTGAGCGAATGAGAAATCGAACCTTCTACCTCTTAAGGAAGAAGACCATTCAATTACTGTTGGGTGAAACTCACTTCTGGCAAAGAAATATGACAGTTAACCAATCAATTTTAAAGTATAAATTAAAAATTAATTAATCTAAATTAATTACTAAACTAAATATTAATTGAAATATACAAATTATCCTATAATCTTCTTCATAAAAAAACTTCTTAACTTTGGATTTTGTTTCATACTCATCCTTGAACTTTCAAAAGTTTCAATAATCCTGTTACTATTTAGTATAATGGATACACCAAAGGACCTTGGGATGAGAAATAGATTAAAACAATGGACAAATAGAAAATGGAACATGAAAGTTATCTATGAGGTTTAGATAAATAATTTTCGTCCATATTACGAGTAATAAAGGAATTTTCTATCTTATTTCTTTTAGTTAAGGGTATTAATTCAACTTTTAAAAGTTCAATGACATTTTTGAAATAAAGTACTAACGGTTTTTGTCCGAAGTATTTTTGAACTTGTATTGAAAGTTAATTAAGGGTGTTAATAAAACTAAATGAAAGTTCATTAGTAAGTAACAATTTTCATCAAAAAGCTAACTCTAAGGAACATTTTTAATTTTTTTTTTTTTAAATTTAAGGGTATTTATATCGAAACTTTTGAAAATCCATGAACATTTTACGTATAAGGTACAATTTTTTTCTCTCATACAAATAATAATCTCATTTTAGCTTCATACGTGCATGAGAGAAATTATAGATTATATAAGTAATTACGGGACAAACTATTGACATCTTTCTATTTTTCTTCAACTTCTTTTTTATATATACATTGACAATATGTGGGGTGAGAAAATCGAAGTTTTATCATCGATGTCAATAATATAAGTTTTACGCCAAAGTCAATCTCATTTTGTCACTTATATAAAAATGATATCTACATTATAATCTTAATCTATTACTTGTATGATACTCTACTCATCATATAAGTTGATATATGGTGCAAGATGCACAAAATTATTCACAAATTAATTTATATACCTTGTTTAAAATAATGAGGTCTTGTAACCTGGTTTGAGATTTTGAGATTCAACCACACAAGGCTTAACAATTCTTATCAAGAAAGTAAAAAAGAAAAAACGATTCATCACATCATTTCTTTCTCTTGAGCTGCTATGCTCTTCAACTTTACTGTCTGCATCTATCCAATGGAAATTCAACATTCTCTCTATTTGATGAAATATTAATCTCTAAAGAGAAATTAAATATTTCCAACTCCTTTTACAAAATTGGACTAGACTCAATCTCAATAGGGTAACCTTTGTTGGGTTAAAAGTCTTGATCCTATTTCGGATTCTATTTGATTTTTGACTCGTTCTTTTCAATTGTCTAAATTTTGTCCGTGTACATTAATATACCTTGCATTTAGTAAATGTACTTTCAATGAAATGCTAGAGACAATTTTTTTTAATGAAAAACCAACAATAAATTATAAAACTAACGACAAGAACTATATTTTTAAGATTTGTTGAAAATACACATTTGGAGGTATAAGAACTAAAATAGAACGAAATCTAGAGTATAGGAAACAAAATTATATTTTAATTTTTTTTCTTTTATGACAAATTTTATTAGATTAGAAAGACACTTTTGGTCATAGTACTTTCAATTTTTCAACAATTTAGTTCATGAACTTTACTATGTAACAATTGAATCATTCTACTTTCAAATTGGTAACAATTCTTTTTATTATTATTTTAGATGCAGACTTTATATCTTATAAAAATATTGAGTCTCTAATTATTCTATCGGTTCATATGTGCAAAAAATTTCATTAAATCTTAATACTAATTTCTACAATAGAGATTAAATTGTTATAAATTTGAAAATACAAGGACTAAATTGTTACATAAAAAATTCAAGGACTAAATTGTTAGAAAATTGAAAGTTTAGGAACAAAATCGTTACAAACTAAAATTTAGAGATTAAATTATTACTTTTATGAAAATTGAGGGAGTAAAAGTGATTTCAAACCAATTTTCTTATTTCCTCCTTTATTCTAGGGATGATTTGGATTTGATGATTTGAATTTGGTAGTACATATAATTAAGGAAAACATTAGTAGGTTCCTTGGGAATAGGTAAGAGTGTTTGTAATGATGAATATTTTGTAATCTATTGTAGACAATAATTTGGTTTAATTGCTGTTTGGGAATAATCTAAGTTTGGTTTTATCATTATTATTACTTTACAAGTTTTGCAAAAAGAGAAGGCTTCAATAGCTTTCCTTTTTGTGAAATAAAAAAATAATAATAATAATAAAATAAATAAAAAAAAAAAAAAAAAAAAAAAAANAAAAAAAAAAAAAAAAAAAAAAAAAAAAAAAAAAAAAAAAAAAAAAAAAAAAAAAAAACTGAAGGCCAGATTCCTTTTTTCAAAAAGTAAAGCTTCTTACTTTGCTTTCCATAATTGCTTTATGTTTAAATATGAAGCTCATACTTTGTTATTATTATTTTCACTCCTCAATTCATTGAACTTTGGACGAACTTGCATAGAAAATTAGGGGCTATTTAAAAAATCACTAATTATGTAAACAATTAGTATTTATTTATTTTTTAATTGATACTATTATATTACGTTATTTATTCCAATTTACCAAAAAGAAATTTTGTATTTATTTCAGTACGTGAAGTCTACTAACCTAATTTCATGAAAAGAAATATTCAATGCAGCTCTTGTTTGTGATATTTTAATTGCAATGTCCCCACCTTTCAACTGATTAAGATATTCATAATTACTACCATGAAACTATTTAAAAAACTTGCAATGTTATTTCCATAGGTTTAAGAGATAAATGTTACAAATTAAGCCTAAGAAAATAATAAACGAAGAAATTAGTAGTTCTTGTGTGTTAATGTTTATTTTTCTTTCTTTTTTTTTTAAAAAAAAAGGCTTGTGAAAATTATTGTTATAATTTAACAAATGTTGATTAAAAAAATTAATTTAAAATTAAAAGATGAGGACTAATTTTAAGATAATTGAAAATACATAACCAAATTTAAACATTTAAAATTATAGTGATTAAAATAAAATGAGATTCAAAATTCCATGGATTAAAATGGAATCTAAGGAACGAATGATATTGAAAAGAAGAAAAAAGAAAAAGGTCTAAGAGACTTATGGGACCAAGATAAATTGTTTAACACGGTTGATTCAATAATGGTTAGAAAAAAAAAAATATGTGGTTGGTTCAATATGTATTTTGTTATTTTTACACATGAGAAAATGGAATAAGAAATCTTTTATTTTTAAATTTTGAAGGACATGTTGATCGCTAATATATTATATATGTGTCTGAGTTGTGTTCATTTGGCCAATAAGTATCCAATTGCTATAAGATTCTTTAAGAAAATGTTATAACATAAGTGATACATATTCTCACATATTATTTATTTGATTAATTTTTAAAATTAGAGTCTTTTATTTTAGAATAAAAAAATCTAAGTCATCTAGAGTCATTTCACATTTATTTTAGTTTTTAAAAATTAAGTCTATAGACAACATTTCTTTTTAAGTTTCAAGTGGTTTCTTAACAATGGTACAAACAATAGTTAAAAAATTGAGTCTGTAAAAATATATATTTAAAAAATAAAAAATAAAAAATTAAATTGTTATCCTAATTATTAATTAATTAAAAAAAAGAAGAAAAACCAAATTGAATTAGAAAAATGCCGCCACACTGTAGCTATAGTTTTCCATCATTAGATTAAGAGAGTATGTTGAATTTATATACTAATAAGTGTAAAATAAATACATAAATTATAAAATCTACATCTAAAGTCACGTTGTGACAACTTGTATAATTTTTGGTTGAGTTGGTATTAACTTTGTTTCGATATGTTTATATTTTTATTGATATTTTTACATTTTCATGAATTCGATATTGACATGAGAAGTGAATCAATTATTTATGTTATATCATAGAAAAATTCACTAAACCTACAAAGCAGGCAACAAAATGTCACTAATGTAAATATAATATAAATTACATACATTTTAACTTGTTTAAATATCTTAAAATGTTTATTTACTAATTTAAATTTAAATTTTAATTTTAAAGCCTAGTTTGGTAACCATTTAATTTTTTTTTTTATTTTTGAAAATTAAGTCTATTTTCTCTCATTTTTTTTCGATGATTTGCATCTATCTTTTAAGTATAATGATTGAATTCTTAGTCAAATTCTAAAAACAAAAACAAATTTTTTAAAATTATTTTTTATAGTATTTAAAATTTAGCTTAATTTTCTAAACCATTGGTAAAAAGTAGATAACAAAAAAGAAATTTGGAGTTAGAAAGCAATGTCAATAAATTTAATTTTTAAAAATAAAATACTAAATAATTATCAAATGAGACTTTAATTTTTTTGTTTTTATAATTTCTTTAAATTTTATCAATATTTTCCTCAAAATCTTCGTACAATTAAAACATCCATAGTTATGTTGATATCGACATTTTAAACTTGAATCGTCCAAATAATGCTTCAAAATTCAAATAGAAAAAAATCGTCCAAATAATGCTTCAAAATTCAAATAGAAAAAAAGAATAAAAAGAAAGAAAGGTACGACAATCGAAAGCGAAGGAAAAGGGTAACTCTGACGACTGACAGACGGTGGACCGTTTCGAGAGAAAAAGGAAAAAAAAAAAAAAAACCAAAATTTACAAAATTTGCGAGCTGAAATTTCAAAACTTTTCCCTGTTTTCCTTTCTTTTCGAAGAAGGGTCGTCGAAAAAGTAGAAGCCATCCATCGACGAAGCAAAGAAAACAGAGTTAAAGAACGAGGGCCAAGATTCAAAGACCTCTCCGTTTTCTCAATTCCTGTTTTTCTTCAACTCCCAAATTCCCTTCACTTTTAATTGATCACCCCATATTTCGGTTAACACGATCCTACTCCTCTGTTTATCCTTCCTTTTCTTGATTTTATCCAAGGAAGAGAGATCCAGTCAGCTTCTTGAATCGTACGATTTTTTCTTTGAGTTTTTGGGCATGTACGTGGATATCATATGATTTTCGAACTGGGTTTTCTGTTGATTCATTTGTAGCATTTGTTAGTTGAGAATTGAGAGTGATTGAGTGAGATGGGGACGAGTTCAAAGACCGAAGGACCTTCAACCCCGGCTCTTCGACGAGACCCATATGAGGTATTATCCGTGTCCAGAGATTCTACAGATCAGGAAATTAAGACTGCTTATCGGAAACTCGCGCTCAAGTAAGTTTTATAAAATTCACGTTCTATGGAAACATTTTCTGTTCTTTTTAGAATGTGGACTATGGTATGTGAAGCTTAAATTCAGGCTTGATTGCTGATCCCTGCTTATACAAAGCTGACCCCGGTCAAATGGTCACGCCCGATGGGAATTCTCATTCAGGATTAGTAGAATTTCCGCCTTTTGTCATTGCATTCGACTGATTTTCGTAGAATTATGTTTTGGGTCATCAATCGTTTCTGGTTTTCATTTTATCATTTGCACTTAGGCGGTGACTCCAATGTTTGAAGGCCATTTTAGTTCGTTCTGGTTTAGTTAGTTGCTAGAGCTTGTGAATTATGATGTTATCGTGGGGCTGAAGAGGCCATAAAGGAGTTTTCTGATAATTAACATCTATGATCTATCCACATTATCTAGATTAATAACATCATCAAATATAGCTTATTGATGATTTGTTGTTTATGTTCTGATTTTCAATTCACATGATGGGCAGGTATCATCCTGATAAAAATGTGGGGAATCCCGAGGCTTCAGAACTGTTCAAGGAGGTTGCTTATTCTTACAACATTTTATCTGATCCAGAGAAGAGAAGGCAGTATGACAGTGCAGGATTTGAGGTTTTTTTTTTTTTTTTTTTTCTTTCTTTCTTGTCTTCCTACGTTAGTCTTCTCAACGTGGACGTTATTGTTTCAATTTGTAACAGACAATTATATATCCAAGGATAGAATACATTTCGTTCCTTGTGTAAACAATTTCTTCTATATAGGTTTCCTTGTCCTGGGCAGAGGTATAGCCTCCAAAGAGATGGAAACAACTACAAGGAGAGTATTATATGTGTAAAGTCACCTTATGGCATTATAAATAAGCCAGCAGAGTAGAATTGTAAATGGAATGAAAAAATTAATGTATAACTGTGCAAAGTTATTATCATTCATTATTATCTCAATATACTACCACAGGTCTTTCGTTTGCTCAATTGTTATGTCGAGTTTCCAAAAAAAAAAAAAAAAAAAATAAACAAAATAAAAAAACCACACAAAAAAAAAAAAAAAAAAAACCCTTATCTAGATGAATTTGGAACTCTGTGATACTGAGTTAATTGTGTTGGTCTTTGTTTATTTGTTTTACTTTTGTGCTGTTGATGTCTCAAAGCTTCCAAATGACACTCATCATCTTACGAAAAAGGTTATATCCTCGTGTACTTCTAAAATAATCTTTCCAGGCTCTTGATGTGGATGGTATGGACATGGAAATTGACTTATCCAATTTGGGCACTGTTAATACCATGTTTGCAGCTTTATTCAGGTAATATATATTAGTATTGGTATTTGAGGTTCCTCTAGTCTGCAATCTCTCTAATCTCTAAGTTTGTCTGTTTATAGCAAGTTGGGTGTCCCCATTAAGACTTCAATATCAGCCAATGTTCTGGAAGAAGCTCTAAATGGAACCGTGACCATCAGACCTCTTCCTATTGGAACATCAGTCAGTGGGAAGGTGCTTATATAGTTCTTAATTCTTATAACGACAAAGCTTGCTCTGTTCCTTAAATTCCATTCACTCTTTTTCCCTTAAATTCCCTTCACTTATGCAATGCTCCACTGCAGGTAGATAAACAGTGTGCTCACTTCTTTGGTGTAACAATCAATGATCAACAGGCTGCAGCAGGCATTGTTGTCAGAGTTACTTCCACTGCTCAAAGCAAACTTAAGGTCTATTATATATATATATATATTAAATCATTGTTTTTTTGGGTATATATATATATGCATTTTGGTGTGCTGCTATTTTCATAAAATTCTAACCTGTGATCTCTATTTTTGTGGATTCAATGTGGTGAATTGCTCTTTTTGGCATAGTTCTAACAAGTGTGTTCTTTAATTTTCAGCTGCTATACTTTGAGCAAGATGCCAATGGTGGTTATGGTTTGGCCTTACAGGTATTGTGCATTAATATCTCGGATACTCTCGTGTTGCAGTTTCTGGCATTGGTTCTCATTATTTTATTTATTTATTGTTTCATATGTATTTTATGAAAGATTAACGTTGAATGATGGGTAGTAAGAATTGAGGTATTGGTTAAACTATACTAAATGCTGAGGAAATAACAATGGTTTGATGGAAGCATCAATGCAGAAATTGGATTTCATGGGGAGTGGTTTATTTATTATATTCTGCAGTTCTTAGTTGCTTATCACATTTCAGCTTTTGTATATTCCCTATTTATGCTGTGAGTTACTGGGCTTCCTAAAGGTGGTAAGAATATTTGGTAGGGGTAAAAATCAGTTTGGATTGGTTGGAGTGAAGGTGAGAACTGATGCCCCCACCTACTTGATTTTTGCTTAGTAAAGTTGATCTTTTTCCCCACTCCTTATAAACCAATTGACTGATCATGGAGACATGACAAAATGAAGTTGAATCTTTTCGGGTGGCCGATAAGTTTTTTCTTGCTTCCTAGTTATAATCCGTTTCTACTTTATGAATTTCCGCTGTAAAGTATTGTTTGTATAAATGGTATTGACTTTATCATAAAAGCCCTTTTGGACATGCATCAGCGTTTAATTTTCAGTTGTATTCCATTTATATACTTGTAGGATTGACTCATCTCTTTGCAACAAATGTTGTGTATCTTCATCAACAGGAGGATAGTGAGAAAAATGGCAAGGTTTCATCCGTTGGGATGTATTTTCTACATTTTCAAGTATACAGAATGGATTCAACTATGAATGCGGTATGTTTCTGCTAAATATTTTAGTCATTAGATCATCTATGCATTATTATTAAATTTTTCTTTTAAATTTTATTTTATGGTCGGATATTGTGGTTTGATTGGATGTTCTGTCAAGAGTTCAGAAGTTTGCTCTCTTGTGATGGTTGATTAATATGCATGGTAGTGCAGTTAGCAATGGCCAAGGACCCGGAGGCTGCTTTCTTCAAGAGGTTGGAAGGCCTTCAGCCTTGTGAGGTTTCAGAACTAAAAGCTGGAACCCATATATTTGCTGTCTATGGTATAAGCTGATGATTAATTGATCTTTTCTTTGAACTTACCATCTAAACTAGTATTTGTCACAATATTTTGTGGTCATCTGCATGATTGTTCAGGTGATAACTTCTTCAAGTCTGCAACATACACAATTGAGGCAATTTGTGCAAAATCATACGAAGATACAACAGAGAAGCTCAAAGAAATTGAAGCTCAAATTTTAAGAAAGAGAAATGAGTTGCGCCAATTTGAAACTGAATATAGAAAGGTACTAACCCTGCATTGGCTAGATATATGGAATTTTTTTTCCTGATATGTTTGTCTGAAAGTAAACTTCTTACTTTCTAGGCACTTGCACGCTTTCAAGAAGCTACAAACCGATACAGTCAGGAAAAACAATCTGTATGCGTTCTTTTCTCAATCTGATACTTCATAGTTGTCTTAGATTCCTTCTTGTTTTGAGTATAAGTGATGCAACTCTATTTCTTATTCGCAGAGCACTGTGTTTATCGTAATTTTCTCAATTGCAGGTTGATGAACTTCTAAAAAGGAGAGATAATATTCACTCTTCTTTCACGGTTTCTAGGCCAGTGAACCATAATGATATTGCCAGTGGTTTAAGTAATGGAAAAGCTGATGACTCAAAAGTTTACAATGCAGGAGAAGATGGGGGCTCAGATGGGAAGGACAAACCTACCAAGAAGAAATGGTTTAATCTTAATCTCAAAGGGTCAGACAAAAAGCTCGGTTGAGATTATATGGGGCATTTGGAATATTGCTTCTCTCTAGAAAGTTTTGGTGTGCAAGTTAACTAATTGGGCGCCCGTCAAGCTGCTTTGTTTCTTGTGAGTTGCCTCTGATAATACTGTTTACTGTATCTATGATATGGGTTTTTGAAGCACAGCTATAATAGAAAAATTGTGTATTCATGCCTTTCTGTCTATGAGTGTATTGAGTGACTTGCTCAGTTCTCAAAAATTTTCTAGTGTAGGTATATGCCTTAGCTTCTTTAGTGGTAATAAATTCGTTTATTTGGTTTGTGAAGAAAACTTGTGTATTATATTCCATTTCACTGTTTCTGCAGAGCTGTATAATTGTCATTTGGATATTACAATTTTCCATTCACTTGAATCCCACCATGGTATCCACTAGTTGTTGCTGGACTTTTCTTTGATATTTTGTATTGCTGTTGCAGCTGAGTTGATTAATTAGAGTGATTTAAGGCATCTTTGGAATGGTTTTTTAAGTACTTAGAAACACATTTTTAAGCACTTTGAAAGTCATTTCAAAACAGGTCAATAGTTTAACAACTAAAGTAGGAAATTTGGCTGCCATATCTTTAGCTATTATAATACCAAAAACAGGCCACTTTTGGTGGGCCTTACATATTTAGGACTTGGTAGGATACTCTAAAACAGAATTCTCAGACAATCATGTAAGTTGAAGATGTGTTGATGAACAGGGACACACGTGCAACAATAGTAAGGGAACAAAATTCCAATAATTGGGGGGCTGGAAAATTGTCTCAATCTCAGCAGAATCTAACAAGAGGTTTTATTGTTGTTGAGTTGTTATGATTTCTCATGTACTTGGATTCTTCTTTGGGACAAATTCTCCCAGAAAATAAGGTATTTGGAAGGTCAGTTTGTTTTAAAATAAAAAATACGGGATGATACTCACTGTTTAAAGGTCAACTGTCTCTCTCACAGGGGTAACCTTATTGGGTTCTTGAAGAAAGCATCCATCTTTCTCAATTTTATTATTGTTTTTGTGAAGCTTTGACTACAAACTATTTCTGAAATGGTTGAGTTCTATTGGATGAAAGTTATTGGCTGAGTGGACATTTTTATCAAATATAATATAGATAGATTCAATGGCAATGGAGCACTTTAAGGGGTTCTTGCTTTCTATATGGTATATTTCTATTGATGTGTTTTGATTATATTTATTAAGATCTTTTTAAAGGATTTTGGATTCAACCATATCTCTTAATGTGTTTGACAAATCATTTTAGAATGATACTGTTTGACTTCACCTCTCCAAAATATAAATTGTTTAGATGGAATGGGAACTTATATTGAGTCCAATAAGGGCGAGATTGAAATTATTAAATGCGTTAATTGCTTTGAGTCATATTTAGTTCGATGAATATTTGTATTTATATAGTATTTTGATTATTCGAGTTTGAAAATTTTAGAATTGATTTATAGGCAACCATTATTGGAACCTTATAAAACTGGAATATGTGATATGGGTAGTGGATTTTTTTTCAAAGGATCAAACTTTTTGTGGCACATTCCATAGTTATGTGGTTGTGTTGTGTTTGGCTTTCAACGTGTCTTGCTATGAGTGAAAGGGCATCAAATCGTTTTTGTTTTATTCATTGACTGAGTCTCATTTCTCTATATATCGTTTCGTGCATCTTTCTAATTATGATTTTAAAATTTCAAATGCTTGTTTTATTCATATGATACAAATGTATCTTATTTAATTATAAACATCCTCCATACTGTTATGTACCTACAATAAAACACTGCATTTAATTAATCAAAAATGTTTTCCGACTTTTTTTCTAGTAATTTGTGTGACAATTGCCATGTAAAGAAGTGTTGTTTAAAATTCTAAAAATATTTCAAGTGCACTTTAAATTAATTAGTTTTACTCTTAAAATCTTCTACAGCACACTCATCTTAGTTGGTTTCAAATTAGATTAGTGTAGGATTATTAAATTATGCAAAAGATTAAATAATGTGTTTAGACATTACATATGGTTTAGAGCCTAAAGTCCACTTAAGCTTTTAAAAATAATTACAAAAGCAGGAGTGTCACTTGGCAAGCATGGAGGGGTTTAAATGAGTCACCCACATTGTTTGGATATTGGGTACTCTTTGCTTTTGAACATATCCACAAAAAATTGTCCTTTTTAGACCCTTCCAAAAGCAATGGTTTGCAAAAGGAAACAAACTAAAGATGATTAGAAAGTTAATGGGGGTATAATTTTGATTAATATATGATACTAAAATAGGATTGTTTAAAAAAAAAAAATCTTTTAGTTGCAATTATATTGATTGATTGGATAAATTTCATTGATAAGCACAACATGGTGGGTCATACATGTGATTTGGGAAATCTTGTATGATAATATTGGCATCTTAATCAACAACAAAGCAAAGCAAAAGAAAAGAAAAGTATGATGATTAAGCTTTTAAGAAAATTACAAGTGTTGTTTAGTGCATTAATTAGATGGGTGGAAACCCATTACATTACAATATTTAACAAGAAAGAGAGGGAAGGAGAGCAAATATATAATAACAAATAACAATAATAATAAGAATAAACACCCATTTCTTACAAAGACATCAGCACATGTTTATTTAAATTAATTTACAAGGTTGGGAATTTAAAAAAAATAAAATAAAAATAAATAAAAGAAACAAGTATATGATTTATTGGATAATGGCCTCACCACCCACTAAGGTTTGTGTTTTGTATTTGAAAAAAGAAGTGAGAAAGTGGGGACATAACTCAATAACATGGTTTGACACACACAAGTCTAAATGTATTTGAGTTGTGTGGGCTTCTTACTAACCTTTAATTTCCTTTTTCTGTCTTTAAGAGATGTACCTAAAAATTCTCAATTGGATGCTTCCTCACATGCCAAAACCTGAATCAATGGAGAAATTTTAGTGCCCAACTTGCAATCCTCTTTTCTTTTTCATATCCTTGTATAACTATGCTTGATGTTTCACACTTTGTATTGTTAAAATATATGGATCCTTTCTAACATCACATTTCACCTTCAAATCAAACAAACGAAGTATTATAAAAATCGATAAATAAAAGATGAAAAAAACGTAAACAGTAAAAATCGACATACAAATTTATGTGGTTTATGTTAGATACGTCCCATTGAGACATTTTAACAAATCTCCACCTTGACTTAAATTTTCTCACAAATAACGAAAGTATAAGATACAACCACAAACATTACCAAACGTAAATAAGAAGCCAATAACAACCTAGAACATTCATAAAGTGCAAACAATGTTGAGACTTGCCATGTTGTAAGGAGAAACTTCACCGATAGGAAAATTTTCAAGATAAAATTACCAATAAACTTTCAAAGTTCACTCATTTTTCTCCATACCTTGATAGAATGATTTACATTGCAGTTAAAGTAAGTTGAAGCTGTAAATTGGTATGAAGTTTTCAACCAGAAAGGTAGATAGTATATATCTTCACATGCAAGTATTAAATATTGAATAGCTTCCTTTCCTTTCATAGGTTAGAGTACATAAAATTTGATGGGTGCCGTAAAAAGCAAAGACCATAAAGAATTCAAAGGGTATTGATTAAGAACACACTTGATAAAAAGAAAAACAATACTGAATCAGCATTGACATGGGAAGAAGTACCAAATGGGACACCCAATGTATAAGATAATATCAGCCAACTACATGACTTCTCCTTCTCTGTTTTTGAGCCAAAACAAAATGCTCTCTTAAAATATTGACAACATTGGATTGTGGTCCAACCTCCAAGCTTTTCAAAATTCACAAAACACAATCATTTCAAACTATACTGTTTTCGTTACTCCATGTCTTTCATACAAGAATTTAGTCCCACACGTTAGTTAGGAGTTAAAAAAAAAGATCTAAAAGTATAGTAAATCGACATGTGAATTTTAAAACTATCATACTATAGAAAAACTTGTTATGTATCATAATGAAATGAGTCATTGATGATTCTGTAGCATGACCTAAATCTATGGAACATTATATATATATATATATATATATATAAATTAAGTGAGGCAGGTTGGGACCCACTTGAGTGAAGGAGTGGGACAATGAAACCATCTTATCAACTACCTACTAGGGAGATTTAATAATGTATATATAAGAAATTGGTTTAAAGTAGCACCTCCCATGATATCATGTATATATAAAAGTGGTAAACAGCAGAGTTGATAGGTAAGGAAGGGATTATTAAACCCAAATTCAGATATCTCTTTCTTTGTTTGATGGGAAAATTTGACACATAAATACAGAGAATTGGAGACAAAAGTGGGTCATGTTTGAAGTTATGATCAAGACTTTGGAAGAGCTTTTTAACTAACAATTTTTTATTTTTTAAAAGGCCAATTCTCTCTCTTCCAAACATCAATATATGGTAGTTAGTAAGATTCGAAGAGATCTGTCTCCTCTTAAAGTAAAGAAAAGCAAATAACTTTGGAGATTAATAATAGGTTTTAACGTCAATCACGCAAACATCCTATATACAATAATTCATTCACAAACACCAAATACAATAATCCTTTAACCTTATTTCTTACTCTAAGTCTTCAAACTATTTTATTTATTGATTTTGTTTCTTTCTTCACTCTTTCATTTCAAAACCAACACATTTTTAACCCAATAATCTCACTACTCTATAAACTCTTAATTAATGTACTCCTAGAGACTACTATTCTATTTCTATATGGCTTCTCTCTCTTTTCTTTCTTTTCATTTCCCTTTATTATCAACCTATCCCCACTCTCTATTTTATTAATTATGGTTCCACTTGGTCTACACAAAAATCTTCCATCTTATTCATACCTATATCCTTATTTATACCTAATTAAACATAACCAAATAAAACAAAAATCTTACATCCCTCTTTCAAACACACATAAATATTCTATTTCATCTATACGTATGCTTTAAATCTTCCTTGGATATTATTCATCATTACATGACCCTTTATCTAATTTTCTACCTTTAAAATAATGTCTATCTATCCACATATATATATATATATATATAATATGATTGAATTTCTTTTCTTAGAGATGTGAAGTTTGTCTTTCAACAAACCCATCAAACTTTTGCTACTTATGTTGAAGGAGACGTGTCCTTACATTGCCATGTTCAAAATAGTCTTTTCAATGGTTGTGAATGTAACAAATAAAAAAATTAAATTAAATTAAAAAAAAAAAAACCCTTTACTCTCGAGAAAGAAGAAAAAATTACCCAATGTTATGGGTTGACCAACTTGACGGGACCATTTCGAGTTTGCGTTTTCTACAAGAAAATTTGGAGCCTCAGTCGACCGTGGTGTTGAGTTAAGGTTCAAAACGACAACCCAAAACAATAATAAGATTAATTTCAAGCAGGCTAATAGATTGAGCCGAGGATCTCGACATACCACCCTCTTGATACTGCTGGCCTAAGGTACAGGTCCAACAATAGTGTCAGACGAGAGACAAGCATAAATATGGGAGTCCAATAATCCCCAATTAACTTACACCTAACTTGATTGAGCTCAGCTTGACACAACTTCGTTCTCAGTACTAACTTAAGCATTGGAGCCTTGTTGGACAAAGAACGTCACCTTTGTATGATTTACGTCTTGTAAGTTGTATAGATAATCTAAGGTCGTTCCGAATTAACTCCATACAAATTATAAGATTAACGCGCATCAACCACTATATTGAAGGAAAATATGTCCTTACCTATTGTCATGTTCAATATATATATATATATATATTTTGGGTGCATGAATGTAGATGTTATATGTCCAATAAATACGAGAAAAAGAAAAATTATTCAATGAAGTTGCCATAATGTGGCCATTTCATAATAAGCAGTGAATGTGAATTCTAAAAATTTTGCATGTTTTTAATAACTACAAATATAAATTGAAAATACTTTTATATTTTATCTCTCGGACACTGAAGAGTGCAAAATGATGAATCAAATTATGAGAATTTACTTTCAAATAAATCATAAACGGGATGTTTGATGTAGGGAGTAAGGAGTGTAAACTCCACTTCTTATTTGACCCAAGATGTATGTGATTTCTACTACTTAATTAATAGGCTGATCTCTATTTTAACTTTGAATCCTCTACTATACTAGAGTAGCATCAATGTTAACCTGAATTAATAATGATCTCTATTCCATCATTTAGTGGACTATATTTCTCTAATCCATAGGTTATTCAATGCATCGAGTTCCTCAACTGGCTTTTTCAGAGAAGGTTGGTAAAAGAACATTTATCTCATTATATAACAGTTTATAATACACAATATTACTTTTGAGAAATCATATATTAATTTTGAAAAATAAGATCTGTCATAATATACTATTTTATAATGTCTTATAAAACAAGTAATGTGAAAAGTTAGTGCAGTACAGAAATAATTAAAGAGAAATGATATATTAAAATTACTTAATGATACAATTAAAATAAATAAATAATTAATACCAAGTACCAAAATGGAGCATAAATAAGAGGAAGCAAACAAGTGTTGGGTGTCTTTTTCAGTGATGGGTCATGGGTTAGGTTGACTAATCGGCTGCTTTAGTTAATTAGTCCATTAATGAATTAATATAAAGTTTTGGACATGAAACTGAATAATTAGTGTTGTATTGGACTATATGCTTCTTTTAATTCATTTAAATAATCACTGCATAAACAAAAGTGGGCAAAATTAATCAAAGGTGGCTCTCAGATGCGTACAGTGGACAAATTAATTAAACAAATCATTCAATTATACATATATTTCTAAATTTTTAATCCTATCCTTCACATGCATTCTTGAATCTTTTCCCTATGCCACACACATTCCATATATACAATACTAAAATAGGACGACATATTAAATATGCCCTTACAAAATTTGAGGTTACTTTAATTAATTTGTTCATAAGAGACTTTGAATAATTAGTTACTAATTATTTATGGGGTAAGTAACAAATCTAGTCTAGTAGCTAATTTGAGTATATCTCAATTGGTTGAACCACATATCCTTTTTGAGCAAAAAGTTCAAAGATTCGAGTCTCTCACCTCACATATAATGATCTCTTAAAAGTGTAGATTTGATTTCTACGATTACGGAAAGTCTAATTTGATTTGTATTAAATACACGACATTTTTCTAGTTCAATAATAATGATGTTACAATGAAAATTCGAATATTTGAGCATTGTTGTTGCAAAATTAATGGTCATGAACGTCACAACCTAAGAGAGGTCCAAAAAAAGGGGTTTAAAGGCATAAGGACATGAGATGGGATAGTGAAAAGATCCCTTTAGGATGCGAATAAGAAGCCGAAACCCTAATTCTCTAAATTCTAAGAAGAATGTAAATGAAGGTGAATGGTTGTATTTTGAAATTAGTTAAGTTTATAAACAACAGAAAGCAACACGCATTGTATGAGCTTCTATATTTTGATACTATAGAATTAAAATTAAAAGGAAAAGGAAAAAGAAATGAAACGTTTAAAATGTGAAAATGATGGATTAGAGAAATTTGGTTTTAGTTTATTGGGGTTGTCAAAAGAGCAATATATTTAGGCATTGAGAAGCTTTGCATTACATGACAAACAGAGAAAACCAAAGAGAGAGGAGAAAAGAAAAAGAGTCGGCGATGTATGAGGACAAAGACAAACTCCTGTCCTTCCTCACCCCATTTTTTTTTTTTTTTTTTTTTTTTTCTCTTTTTTTTTTTTTTTTTTTTTTCCCTTTTTTTTCTTTTTTTTTTTTTTTTTTTAATTTTTTTCATAATTTTTTTTCTTTTTTTTTTTTTTTTTTTAATTTTTTTCATAATTTTTTTTCTTTTTTTTTTTTTTTTTTTAATTTTTTTCATAATTTTTTTTCTTTTTTTTTTTTTTTTTTTAATTTTTTTCATAATTTTTTTTCTTTTTTTTTTTTTTTTTTTAATTTTTTTCATAATTTTTTTTCTTTTTTTTTTTTTTTTTTTAATTTTTTTCATAATTTTTTTTCTTTTTTTTTTTTTTTTTTTAATTTTTTTCATAATTTTTTTTCTTTTTTTTTTTTTTTTTTTAATTTTTTTCATAATTTTTTTTCTTTTTTTTTTTTTTTTTTTAATTTTTTTCATAATTTTTTTTCTTTTTTTTTTTTTTTTTTTTTCCTCCTCCTCCTCCTAAAAACACATATATGGCTGATTTCCAAACCAAACCCAACACTGCCCCTTTCAAATTGAAACTCTTTGGCTTCGATGTTAGTGAGGAATTAGAAGATGATGACTCCGCCGCCAAAACTCCGACTGGCTCATCGGAATCCGGCGTTTTTACTCCTTCCGCCGACCGGAAATACGAGTGTCAATATTGTTGCCGTGAATTTGCTAACTCACAGGCCCTCGGCGGCCACCAAAATGCCCATAAAAAAGAAAGGCAGCAACTTAAACGTGCTCAATTACAAGCCACTCGTAACGCCGCCGTTGCTTATGTTAGAAACCCAATTATCTCCGCCTTTGCTCCTCCGCCTCATCTTCTCGCTACCGCCGCCCCTCCCGGCGGCCAGTTCCTCCTCCCTAACCCAGCCACCGCTGGAACAACCTCCTCTTCCTGGGTCTACATGCCGACGCGTACCCCACCCCCGATCCACGTGTCGTCACATGGGTGTGTCTTTCCGACGTCCGGCGGCGGAGGGACGGCGGCGATGTTGTCGTCTTACGGCGGCGGAGTAGGGAATTCGATGGCATTTGCGATGGGGTCTCAAGTGGAGGGGGTTTCGTTGAAGAGATTCAGTAAAGGGGAAAATGGATCGGGTTTTGATGACGGAATTGGGTTGGATTTGCATTTGAGATTGGCTCCGGCGGCGCCATGAAAACCGCCGCTTTCCACCTCTGCAAATTGATTCACCCTAAACTCGGAACTCGACTCGGTTGATTTCATTTTTATTCCTACGTTTTTGTGTATGCAAAATTTTTCAAAAACCCTTGTGGGAATCTTTGTACATTCTTCTTTTTTTTTTTTTTCTTTTTTCTTTTATTTATTATTATTATTATTATTATGATTAATCAGATCGATCTCTCTCGAAAACCAAAACACATTTGTTCATTCCTCCGATGTGAAATGTCGATTAATTTCAAACCTACAACCACTCCATAATCATTTTTTTTTCTCCTCCTTTTTCCTCTTTTTTAAATTATCGTTTTATGTGCAATAATTGAACAATTGACTATAAATATATTATTTGATAGTAAATTTAAATTTCAAATATTTTGATTGGGAACTAGTTGAGCAATTATATCCATTTTAATACTACCACTATTAACACCATAATACAAATAATTCTAATTATAATAATTAAATTCAGAATATGAGTAGATATAACAAATTTAATTTAATTCTCGTATTCTATCATGGATAGATTTTTCTATATTTAATATATAAAATATTGTTGTATACTTAATTAGGTGCTACAACTATCTAGATACTACTATTAATTCATTGTAATTTAATGTCAACATATTGAATAATTTTTCTTTTCCAAATATAGGGAAATTATTTTCACCGACAGGGATAGTAGTGCAAGTGTATTCAAAACGAGATGCATACGTTTAGAAGCATTATTCTAGAAACATTAAATTACAAGGTTAAAAACATAGGTTTATGTTTATATATTGTCTTTTGCGATTAAATATTTCAATTTATTGGTTATTTTAATGTACTTATTATTTTGTAATTAAACATGTATATATTTTTTGTTTGTTTAGTAATTTTATAATTTTGAGTTTCTTACGCAAAAGGTTTTTTTTTTTTTCTTTAAAGAAATTGACAAATAAAACCCTAAAATTGGCATTAGTCATATTCATGTGTGTCGTGAAATTACTTAATGTTATAAGATAATGAGAACTATAAAGAAGAAATCTCTTAAGTGAATATACCACATAACCCCCAAAATAGGAAGGTTTATATATATACATATGATATAGGACGAGGACACTAGCTGTAATTAATTGGAAATTGATTTGATATATAATATATAATTTTAAATGGATATGCATGCTTTCAACTTTGCAATATTTAAATTTTTTTGCTTAAAAGTCCAAGTTTCTCTCTATGTATTAATTAAATATAATAATCAAGAGATCACTCTAAAAAAAAAAAAAAAATGGACAGAATATGAAAAGAAGATTGAAAAAACAAATTACATTATCATAAACGACCTCAAAAATGTAGGAACAAGTAAAGTTTTTTTCACCTACCTACAACCACAATGTGTTCTTGTCCCTACAATCAAGTAACTTGGTCAATATCGTAATAATTATGAGATTGGGATGATTGCATGGTAATTTGTGTACCAAAACAAAATAATTGTGACATTTTATTTATTTATTTATTTTAAAGTAAGACTTATGAGTTCACCCCCTAACTTCAGAATTCTAGCTATAAGTTTTTTCGTCTATGCTAAAATTCACGTTTTCTTCTGATATTTTAATTTAAATATAAATGTAGTTTAATTCATGTCTTAAATTTAATTAATTATATTTTTGTGAATGATTAAACACAGTTGTATTGACAAGAGAAGAATTAACCATTGAACTAGGCTTTTTTTTTTTTTTTTTTTTTTTTAACCAACCCCTTTCTCAAATTTGAGTGATTTGTAAGGTTAAATTTGCAAATGTAGACCTTTACAAACAACAGTTAGTGAGAGAGACATTTTCCCAAGCTCCAAGAAAAGGGAAAAATAAAGGAAAAAAATAAAGACAAATCTTTCGGTGTCTCCGATAATTAAGCTCATTGTTCAATCATTAATTCACAAGTTGGCTGCCAGCCAAAGAATAAGATTGTCTTTCTTTGTGCATGCTGAGAGAGAATTATTAGATAAACCATAAGCCACCCCACAGAACAAAACCAAGTTATAAGCTTAATATTACAAAGACAACCTAGATTAGATTTAATTCAATGTTCCTCTTTTTTCTTATACATTAAAAATAAAATGTTAAAAAAAAATTGGTTGTGTAACACATTGTTATTGGGTACAACCAAGCTGCATCAAAATTTTTTCATATTATAAATGTTTGCGAAACAAAGGCCTTAAAAACCGTGGTTGTTCGAAGACCAAAACATAACATAGGACACAATCAAGCAAGGTGGCCAAGAATTTTTTTTTTTAGTGTGTAACTATTTTCTTTGGTAAGTCATCTCTTTTCTCGAACCAACAATTTTACAGTGAAAGGATGCATGAAATTCAAATGTATACATACATACATATATATATATATATATATATATATATATATATATATATATATATATATAAATTGTGCTATCATAAATATATAAACCCATTAAAAGGATTTTTTTTTTTTTTTTTTTGTATTTGGCATAATTTTTGTTACAGGTTGCTTCAAGTTTATGGTGGGTTAATTTTGGTGTGAAAAAAGAGAAAGAGAGAAAATGATTGAAAATTATGATCACATGTGAGTTTTGAAAGCTGTTGCACACTCTTGAGACTGAGAAAGATCCCCTTCTAGAGCTTTTTTGACATTTTGAGTGCACTTTTGTCAACTCATGGTGATTATTATTATTATTGGTGAGGCAAAGGAGTTTGGAAAAAAAATCATAATCTCTTTGGAATTTTTATATATCATAACCTCTGGAATATATTAACCAAAACCCAATAGAGGGTTCAAAATTTTTCTTAATTCTCACTTAAAGTCAATATTGCCCAACCAATTAGCTTTACCTTGGTTACACCTTAATCCAAAATTTATCCAGAAAAAAAAAAAAAAAAAAACCAGTTTTTGGGGTTTGCTTGTTCAAAAGTGGGTTTGATATACAAGGAAGAATTGCAACAACTTCTAGACTAAAACAAAGCTAACCCAATTACTTCTTTTTCTCTTTTCTTCTTTCCATATTTGGCCATAAATTGGTTTGAATTTGTTCTTCAAAATGGCATTCATTGTAACTTATTTCTTTTCCTTTATTGAGTTGGCTTAAGCTTGGGATTAGAGAAAGAAGGTTGAACGAAAACACATCTTTTAAATCTATGTACTTGTCTTTATTATGATTTGAAAAAACAAAAGTTTTGTGAAGAAAGAATCTTGTAATCACAAAAGAATCTGATCACAAGGCATTATTTATATTTAAGAAGCTTTCTTTATTCTTTTATCTGATTAATTATAATATTAAAGAAAGAAAAAGAAAAAACATTGAATGTCTTTTGTTAAATGAAATATTAAATTGTTAGTTAAATAATAATGATTTGAGAATATAAAATAATTGTGGTCTAGAATATAATGGAGTTGGAATTTTGATGTTCTCATTTTAAAATGGCCATCTCCCTGCCAAAAATTGATTGAACTGAAATTGGAAAGGACCCCAAGAAATTAAACAGTAGAAGCTTCATGAATGGGAGAATAAAGTTGTTCATGAAATTACAATCATACAACAATGTCTTTGTACTTTTTTTTTTTTTTTTTTCCTCCCTTTTCCTTTTAAATTTAAGCTAAGATAATAGGCCCAAAATGGTGGACCCTAATTACTGGGTTGGTCTTTAGGATGACCCAAAAGGTGGGGTTTAATTGTAGTATTATTCTGTTCAACTTTGGGTCTTGGGAACAAATGTTCATATCCAACAAAGTATTCACATCACAAATAATGATTGAAATTGAAGTATTGTGTTGAATAACTTATTTTATGTATAATACACAACTTTTACTAGTTTAAGTCTGGTTTGATAATTAACTATTTGATTTTAGAACATTGTACTTATTGTATTATTAGCTAAACGTTTTCTTTAAAATGACTTTTTGTTTCTTTTTTTAGTTTAAAAGTTTGGCATAAATTTTTATAAGTGAAAATAGTGTTAGTATGGTTGGAAACACACCAAAAATTCTACATTAGCTACATAAAGGGAAGTATGCCAAGTATATAAATGAGAGACAATACAAAAATAAAACCATGACAGTTTATTATCGAAATGGACAATATTATATAATTGTGGAGATATGCAAACAGAGACGTTATCTTTAATATTTATAAGGCTAATTTTCTTAAACTAGAGAATGAAAAGGTTGAGACAGTATGAGGTTTTGAAGGGTCAAAGGGAACCTTGGAGTTTTGAAGATGTGTTTGGTGAAAGTTGACATTATTATTATTATTATTTTTTTTCCATATCTATACAATGAATTATTGGGAGTTTGAAAACAAAAGGCCAATTTGTTTTAATACAATTATTCTTTTTGAAATGTTATTATTAGGAGAAGAAAAGTGAAGGGAACTGTGGGAGAGAATAATATGTCAATGAAAAGGGAATCAAGTAAAGCTACCATTACACAGCAACTGATAAAAATGGTGACCCACAAGTTTCAACAATGAAACTAAAATTCAGTGTATCTTCCAAATGTGAGAATGTAAAAGAAAAAAGCAACTATGGTGTAAAACATCATTTCCTGCTTATATTTACAGATTACTTCTTGGAAGGACAAACTGAAGTGATGGGATGAAAATTACTTTGGTGTGTTTTGGGATAAAATTAGAATAACAATTGTTTCACGTCTGAAAAGTTTGAAGTCTATACTTTGATTTCAAATCACCCAAATTGGAAGCACTTTGAATTTAGTATACTATCTCAATTATGTAAATAGTATAATTCTTTGAGAGGATGCTTTTGTTGTTGATGCCAAATTTTGGACAGAGGAAACACACTTGACTTTCACGTGACACCGACAATAAATTTGTTTGAAAAGGAGAAGAATGTCGCCTACAAAATAGAAAACTTGCATATCGGTTTTGTGCTTGCTCCATACGCTCTGATGCTTAAATCATAGTGTGGAAGCTGAAGAGTTTATAATGACTTATTTATCGATAAAGTTAACCTAAGTTGTTCCCTAGGGTTTCGAAGTCACCTTATGATAATAAGATAACCTACCAAGCTAACGGGTGCACCCAATTTCAGGTTTGACTAGGGTCGGTCTTGGCCAAGGCCAAGCATCTCTCTTACACCATATTTGGGCCTAAAAGGATCTCTTGGGTCGGGGCATGTGTAAAGCATGCCTTGTGAAGCATTTGGCAAGACTTAGTTGAAGCTGAGCACGCTGACTTCGGCCAATGCCCAAACCAACCCCTTATCCTCGGTCCAATTTGGTCCTAAAGTTGTCACTTTAAGCCTGTATCATGCTCTCTTCTTGATTTTGCCATTCATATTTGCGCTGATGTCAATTATACCCTTTGGTCCAAAATCGTAATTGGAATTCGGGATAAATTTATTCGTGATTGTAATAATTTCTCACATGGTAGAATTTCTTTGTGAGAATGTATCCTTAAAATAAAAAAATAATAAATAATAAATAAATCAATCAATCTTGGAACATAGCTAAATTGGCGTTTTACTTTTATACCCCTCATCTCAGCCCCCACCTCCTGGATTTATGCTGAGCGTATTAATTAGTTTTTCAAATTCTTTGCCAACTCCCCCTTAGATTTAGGAATCTATCTTATATTTATGTTTCAAATTGGAGATCTCATATTTAATATTCTCACCATTTAAACTTTAAAATATTGTGTAAATTTAGTAAGTTGACATTTTTTTAAGAAAAAATCGGTTTACTCATTTTTCAGAGTAGCCCTGTCAAAATTAGTTATTTGTGAGATTCCCCCGAATATCTTTTATTAGTAGGGGCTTGGGCCATTTTAAATGTAAAAGGGAAAAAGGAAAGCCTGAAATCCAACTGAGCCTAATGGGTTGTCTTAACACAGCTTAAAAGGACAGCGTTGAAGTATTTATATATTTAAATTCATTATAACCTTTCAACTTTTGAGTTTACTGACTATTTAATACATACTACAATGTATTTTATTTCTAGGTAAGTTTGTTAATCCAAAAAATAAAAGGTATACATATATATATTACACACACATAAGACCTCATGATTTAAACTATTTGTCGAACCATGTTGGATTGAATAATTGACTTTATATAAATTTCTTTCCTCAGTTGAAGTAAATAACAATAACACCAATAACTACTACTATTTATTCTTCTTTTCTACGCACTCAAAAGTTTACTCAAAACAACTTCAACTCACTAAAGAAAATCAACACATTTAAAGATGTCTTTGTAGCACCAAGATGTTGTAGCATCTCAACATTATCGCTATGAATGCATAAAGTATATAGGCTTTGTTCGGATCTACAAATCCATTCGGTGCAACTAACTATCAACGGTTACTTATTGATTAACTAGTGAAGTAGAACTAATCGCATTTCAGTACCAAATTTGAAGCTGTTGAAGCATGTACTGTGATTTTGTATGTCCTCAACTACCTTTAAATTCTATACCGTTAGTTTGTATACTTATTAATTAAATAAGTTTACTATTGTAGTTTATTTAATGGGATATTTCTTTTTTCTCTCTCTGCTTTGGACTTAGATGGGCTCAGCCCAGACATTGGGTCCAGGCCTCAGGGTCTATTAAGCCCAGCTCGGATTATTCATCCCCGGTTGCTGTATAGGCCCACCTAATTTTCTTTGGAAACCCATAAATTTATTAAGTTACAAAATCGACAAACCTTTAGGTTACTAGTAGAAACTTTTTTTTTTTCCTCCAGAATGCGTTTTACGTGTAGAAATTGATTTAAGAGAATAATATAAAAAAATACATCTGTCTTTCACGTACTATCTTCAATTTTGACGTTATTGATAATAAGTTTTAATTAAATTTAATTTTCATTTATAGCAAAAATGAGCTGATTTATTAATAAATATAGTGACAAAAAGTAATTTTTATAGTTTATTAGTTTGAAATAGTTTTTTTTTACTATATTTAAAAATATTTGTGAGCTATTTAAAACAATTATCTTTTTAATTATACTACTTCTAAATAAAAATATTTAGTTAAAAATATTATTCCAATTCTTATAAAAATATATCAATTGGTCAATTGGTTAAACATCATACCTTTAACCGTTTTTAATTATTCTAGTTTAGGAACACGGGTAATGTACATAAAATTTCGTAGTTTTAATTAAAAATTTTAAAATATATGAAATTTTTAACATGTAATAAGAATTGTATAATTCTTTTTAGTGTTTTTGTATTGTCGTCTTTATATATATAGTACAAAGTAAAAAAAAATGTTTGTAATTAAATAAATAAATAAATATATATAGATATATATATGCTAATTCAATAGCGGCAAATTCTATGGTCCGAGAACAAAGATTAAGAAGACTGGAGGATAGCACGTGGGATCTTCTTCTTTATTAAAAACGGTAGAACCAAAGGCAACTGCTTCAACAATCACTTATTTCACAGCGCCTTGATCTTCTAGCCTTTTGCCTGCTTTTCTTAGTCCTTTTCCGCTTGATCTATATATATATCATTAAATTTAGTATTGTAATTTGTAATATAGATAATGCAACATTTTTTTTATTTTAATGCTTTCTCATATATTTATCGTTAAAGCATATACCCCCATAAATAAAAGGAGTAATTTTATTTCAAATTATCTTAATGAATATTGGATATCTCTAATGGAACCGTTGCAATTGTTTGAAGAGATTAAAAAAAATGGAGTTCTATAAAAAGTTTAATAAAAAAAAGGACAACTGATTTTCCTCCATTACCCTGTTTGAGTCTCTGAAAGTTATGTTCAAAGAAAAAAAAGTGTATACCTAAAATCTTGTAGGTTTAAATGTAACTAAAGAGTTTTTAGTTTTTGTTTAAAATTTATTTATGTCATAAATTGATATTATTTAAACCTTGTTTTGATAACCCCAATTAAATTATATTTTAAAACATTTCAAACAAATCTTCTTTGACAAATAATGTGTATAATATAATTGAATCACAATCAGATTTTTTAAATTAACATTAGAAAGTGTTCTCAGCTTCTCTCTATAACTATTCATTCCCTAATATTCTCAAATCTTTACCCCCTCTGATTGATTCTCATGTTTTCCTCACCCACTCCGACAAACTCTTTCTTCCTTGTATCTCTTAACATTATCTATCCATTGTTTTAGAAGAAAAAAAAACTCTAATTAATGTACACAACTAAACAATACATGCATATTTTAGCAATTTAAAATGTTAATTTTATTGGAGAAGGAGGAGAGGAACCCAAAAGAAAAAAAAAAAGAAAAAAGAAAAAACCTCACCTTAAAAATACAAGGAGAATGAATATAATAATTAAATTTAACAATGCCATAAAATGATATATGGTTTACTATTAAAACTAAAACAAAATATCTTCCCATTTGCCAACTCATCCCACACACTAATGGTAGTTACCTTCATATCTCCTTTTTTCCTATTCATTCTTTCCTATTTTCTCTCCATTTTCAATATCAATAGTAAACATAAACATATCGAATCAAAATAAAGCCCATAAAAAGTACTTACAGTATTATCGAGAGTGCAGGAGGAAGAACCGAAAAAACAAAAGAAAACAAAAGGCAAAAAACACACACACACATTGGTGACAGTTACATTTATATTGGAGAAAGAGATTGCCATGAACATGATCAATCAAAATAAAAGCCCCTAAAAAAGTAATGCATTTCTTGAAATGTACAAAAAAACACAAACAATGCATCAATGAGGATTGCCTTTGTTTTTTGAGAAGGAAGAATTGAGGATAAAAAAACAAAAAGGAAAACACACACTAATCAATGGTAATTGTCTTTGTTTTGGATCAAAATAAAACCCACAAAAAATCATAAACACTTACAGTATTTTATTGAGAATGCTTCTATGAAGATGTTATTGCTAAAAGCACAATTAAAAGGGTAGATCTAAAAAGAAAAAAAAAAAAAATGATTACCTTTGTTTTGGAGAAGAGATAACCAAATCTCTAATTTCCCTCTTCACACTAATTAAATACATAGAGAAGAATAGGTCTTTTGGTGAAAAGTTGTGTTCTACTAAAAACATGTTTTGTTGAAAAAGTGTAAAGGTATTGACAAGTTGTGATCATACGTTCAAATAGATTTGTTAACTACTATTCATTAAAGCCATGGGTATAATAGTCATATATTTAAAAATGAGGGGCAATGTGAGAATGTAAAAATTCTCCCTATTTTGCCACTTTAATATTTATATATATTAGAGATATGTATTTGGCAAAAAAAAGTCACTAATTCTTATTTCTGAATAGTTCGAAGTTCAAATTTGAATTGACGTGATTTTTTTAATAGTTGTTATTTTTATTTTTGTAGTGTTGCAATAGATATAATATAATTTGAATTTTTTAATTTTTTGTTATATAATATATTGTTTTAATTTTTAGCAAGAAATTATTGAGAACTTAGTTTATTTTTAAAATTTTTACACATACATCTAAACAACTTAATTTTATTTTAATAAGCTTGGCTAAATATTTCAAGTTCATTCTCTGCTTATATATTTAGTGAATCGTTTGTTAAAAAAGGAATTTAATGTATAATTTAAAATGATTTGTTAAAGTTTTATAATAAATAATACTTAACCTAAATAATTGGCCTTTCTTGTCAACCTAACCATTTGTGCAATAATTAAAATCTGAATGTTAACATATCTTTTATATCTTCAAAAGAGTGGTAGATCTAGATCTCATTCTTGTATATATGATTTTATGAAGAAAAAAAAATTGAGATTCAATTAAGTTAACTCATAATAATATTTAATTTTTTACTAGTGATTTTTATCCCTATGTTTATTTTTTATAAAAAAGAAAAAAGAAAAAAAAAACTCTAAATAGAAGAAAAAAATGCAATTCCACCCCATATTATCAGCATGGTGAACAATCAACAATGAAAATAAAAATATGAATTAAGTATATTTACTCTTAAACTTAAAAAAATACAATAAAAGGAAGACACATTAAACTAAGACATTCTTTTTTCAAATATATATATATATATATATATATATATATATATATTTGAAAGCCTTAATTTTTCTTTTTAAGAAAAAAAAAACTATAAACATTTGAAATTTAAAAACCAAAACAATATTAGGAGGGAGGGAGTGTTCTCTGTTTCGAGTGAGAAGTTACGAACTCTAAATTTGATTATAAATGGAAATGAAAGTTTGAAAGAACAAAGACCGTTAACTTTATTCCAAAATTTGCTTACATTTGATTCAATGCCAATAATGAATGAAGAAAACGAAACCATAAAATTGGAAAAACCAATCTCCACAATTTCTAAAACTTCAGTGGAGTGAACACATCACAAAATAACAATAAAACCCAAAAGGATTCAACCAATACCAAACCAATTAAAAAATTAACTCATTATAAAATTTAAAAATAAAAAATTCCCAAGTTTCAAATCGATGCTAGCCTCTCCATTTTCATATCCGCGTAGAATTTCTGAATGAAAAGTTCAGCCCTCCGATCAATTGAATCATCGTCATCGCTCCAATCCAACGAGTCCGGAAACCGCCCTTCAATGGCCGGAAAAGCTTCGCCGTGATCTCCATCTTCTTCGTTTCCAGCTCCAGAACTACCAATACATCTGCAAGGAAACAGCACCGAATAGACATCGTGGAGGCGGAGGCGGAGGCGGCGGCGGCCTTTGTAAAAACGAAACAGAGGAGTGGTGGAAGGGGAGAATTGGAAGTCTGGAAGAAACCTATAATTATAGTGCTGAAGGAGCTCGAAGTTGTTTGACCTGAATGATTTCCTGAAGAAAAGGAGGTTTGGAATGATGGGTCTTTTCATTTTGGCGATAAAGATGGAAAGTTTGAGGAAATTTGAAAGCTTTTGGAGGATGGGTGGGCTTTTAGACTGCATTTTATGGTTGCAGGAGGAAGATGAAGCTGATGGTTGGTTAATTTAAGGGATTTTAAAGGAGTGAAGGAAGAAAGAGGGAATGTGAAGGCAAGGTGGAAAAAGAGGGATTCGGTGGGTTGGAGTTTGGAGTTATTTAGAAGGAATTAAGAAGATAGCCGTTGGGCATTGCATTTCACCTTTTTTTTTGAGTATATGCTATGCTGTAAAGTTTTCAAGTTTTTGGAGGTTTTCACCAATTTCAAATTTCAAACCCATCTTTGAGCAATGGGAACAATGTAAAACAATAACATAACTATGCTTACTTCTTAAGTTATTTGTTTCTACTTGGTTTGATGTCAAAACTTTCTTTTCTGGTTTTAAACTTTCAAAAAAAAAAAAAAAAAAAAAAAAAAAGTTTGCTTAAAGTTTTGAATTTTTGTCTAATAGATGGAAACATCTTAGTTTCTAAAAATGTAGAAATTGTATGTCAAAGTAATAATGTAGGATAGTCTGAATTATTAAGTTTGTGTTATTGTTGTAATGATTAATGAGGCAATTGCAAGAATGACAAATAAAATATTATAATGCAAATTTAGTAATGGTTTTTTTTTATATATATAAATTTTATAAGGTTAGCAAAAAAAGATATTAGATTTGATTCTTGTTTTTTATTATTATTTTTTTTTTAAAAAATGGATATATCCGATCTATTTTATGTTTGGTGTATTAGTTAGCTGATATATTTTATATTTGGCATATTAGTTGACTACAGATGAGTTAGTTACACAATTGATATACCAAATTTATCAATTGATAAGTAATCATGTTATGCATGGACTTAATTTGAATTTTTATTTATTTATTTTAGAGTATTAATTTTCTCGTACGTCATCGTCCATTTATAGTGGTTCAATTCGTCCTTTTGATAAACATTTTGACTAGTGTTTGTTAATAAACTACTGATATATTAATGTTAAACTTGAAATGGGTTGAAATATTACCGACACACCAATGATATACTTGAAATGAATTTTTAATTAATATATTATTGATAAGGTAATTGATATACTGTTGATACACCATTAAGTTTTAAGTGATTTTCGAAACGAGTGTCGATAAACTAGTGATACACTTATGTAATATTTTAGTATTGTATTTTGAACAAATGAAGATATACAATTGATACACTAACAATATACTCGAAATACATTTTGAATTAGTATTGATATAAATTGCAATATCAAATTTATACTTTAATTATATCATTTTGAATGATACTCCATATTTGGTACATCAACAATATCATTGATATGCTTTTCTTAATCTCTAAATATGGCATATTAATCAACTTGTCTACAAAATTTGAAATACACGCACTATACAATTGATATGTCAAATTAAATGTAAGTTACATAACATCAAAATTGATATACTTCATATTTAATATATTAGTTGACACAATTAATACAATTAAGATATACCATCAGAATTAGGTAATTTTTTTCATAACAAAAAACACACACAAACTAACACTAAAACCTAAATTAGACCAACAAAATCAAACTAATTGAATGAAAAAAAAAACTCCATTTTAAAACAAAACAAAAACAACTTTTCACCATGACACAATTAATTAAAATCATGGTATATTAGTTTCATAAATGAAATACTTTTTATATGAGGTATATCCTATCAATTTATTGATATAACAAAATAAAAATATTATATATATATATATATATATATATATATATATATATATATATATATATATATATATAAATAAAGAAAGAAACGATTTATCTATGTTTTGGTTGCATTTTTCAATTTTTAATCAACCATAAGATTCTGATTTTTGCAAATACCACCCACATTTTTTTTAAAATACCACTCTGATTTGATTGTAAATACATTTAATAGTTTTTAAAATTAAAAGTTACGTTCTATATTTTATCTACATTTATCGACCTTTAACATAATCTTAATTATTGGTATTTTAGTCATAATAAACTATTAAATTCTAAAAATGTACATTTATTATTTTTACACGAAAATATTATTTTAATGATTTTCAAATACCATTATTTAAATATAGCTATTTTTGTTGTTGGTCATCTAACTAAAGGAATTTGGGCTGAGAAATGCAGAGCCCACCAACATCCCTATTTTAGAATTTTGAAAGAAAAAAATTAAAGAAGGGTTGTAGCAAAAAATAGAATAATAAAATATAAAACTATTATTGTATTTAGTTTACAATAAAATAAGTATTATATGTGCTTTGATAATAAAATTAATAAAGTACATTCCAATAACAAAGTCAACACAGATCAAAGAAAGTCAAAATTGTCATATTTTGACGCGTGGTTCAACGAAACTCATCCATTTTATGACCTTTTGCTTATTTTATAAGAACAACTTGTTCAGTTTTTTTTTTCTTTTAATAAAATAAAAAGGAAAAAAATTATATGCGATTGATTCTCTATAAATTTTAAAATAATATTAGAGTGAACTTAGCTAAATAATAATTGACACAATCATTTTTATTAGAAGTCAATAATTGGTCCCTCAGAGTCATCGAGCAATTTTGCATTGCAAAAGTTCTAAAATAATGACATTGTAGATAGGGAGACTGAAATTTATAACTTCAATAAAAGAAACATATTTTTAATTACCTCAAAGTTTTATTCATATTGACCATTTTTATTTTTTTAAATATTAAAAATACTTTGTTTTAGATAGAAGTCTCCAAATGTCCACATATGACCTATGTGAGCAAGAATCTCAAGACCAATGAATGTTTCTTCCCCTTCAAACATTCTTCAAGATATCATTAATTAATATTACAACAAAAAAAAAAAATTAGATTAGAAAAAAGTAAATATTAAATCGCGGTTAAATTTAGAACATAAGTAAATTCAAGGTCGTCTACTATTAAAATTTAAAAGTTTATTCTCGCTTGGCATTAAAAAGAAAGAAAAAAAAAGAAAATTCCATAGTGATGTGTTTACATAAATAGCATAATAGATGTGTAAGAACTGATCAAGTTTAAAATTTTAATTACAAAACTAACCTACAAGTTCTAATTCATATATGGTTCAAGTATCATATTTTTATGAGTCTAGAGTTAAATTTCGACTTCAACCATATGAAAAAGTATATTACAGTGTTTTCATATTTTTTTATATTGTTTAGAATGAAAGAAATAATTGCGATAAAATAAACAATTTGATATATTTTCAAAATAGTTGCATTAAACTAAAACATTTCAAAAAATTAAGATATAGAATTTGGTTTATGTGTAAAATATATATGATAATATATAAGACTATGATAAATTATTTGTTATAAACTAACAATCTTATTCTACATTTAAAAGCCATGAAACAAACTAAAAGCTACAAAACAAAATTTCAAAACAATGGGAATGAATATGTATTTTTAAATTATTGGATGAAAATTTTAAAATCATCATAAACTAACCTAATGGTAAATAGGTGGTATGACTTAGGATTAACAGGTCATAAGTTTAATCCATGGTGAATATTGTAGCTTTGTCGGGCAGACAAGTCCTACCTTAATGAGGTTAGTTGAAGATGTAAAATTAGTTGAAGTACACATAAGTTAAACTGATGAGGTATATAAAAATAATAAAATAATTTTGGTTGCTTTATTTTTACAATTACCAATCAAAAAAAGGTAGTTAAAGTTCTTCCGTAACCAGTTTTAAGGTTCTAGATAATTTCAAATAATATATTACAGGCTCATTTTAAAATTGACAAAAGAATATCAATAAAATAAAATATAGAAAAATTATTATAAATAGAAAAATTATCAAAACTATTTATTAATATAGAAAAATTTCATATTTATCAACGATATGCCACGATAGACTTTTACGCAGTCTATCGCTCGAATGATTGAAGTCTATTACAATCTACCACTGATAGCCAATAAAGTTTTTCTATATTTGTAAATAGTTTGACTCATTTTGCTATGTTTAAAAGCAACCCTAAATAAAAAAAAAGTTTCTTTAAAAAATAACTTTTTAATAAAAGAAAACGACAAAAAAATCTATATGATTATTAATTACTACACATATCATATGTAATTCATCTAAAAAAATATATATTAAATATTCTTTGTGTAGTAATGATTGAAAAGTTGGTTTATGAGGACGGTTTAACCAACAATAATTATGGCTTTGAAATAACTCAATATTTCTAATTTCAACATAGTTTAACTTTTTGGTTGTGAATAGCTAATTTAGAAAGGGAAAAAAAACGTTCGAAATAGAAATAATCTTAAATCTATTATGTATAATGTGTATTTAAGAAGACAATATGATTGGAGAAACAATTTTTACGTTATGTTTTATTTCAAATCCTTCAAAAATTATTATTATTTGACAATAATCCTCAAAATAGAATGATATATATTACATTTTAAAGCACTTTCTATAATATGTCTCTCTAAATATTCAAATTTCAAGTTAAAATGTTATTTTTAAAATTAAAAATAAAAATAAAGTTAAAATGTTAAAATTTGCTATTTCCTCCAAAATTTGATTAGAAAATTTCAATTTTCTTAAATGTCATATTTTTTTTAAAAGTATAATAAGGGTTGGAAGGTTCAAACCACAAAACCTCCTTAGTTGTTAATATATTATACCAATGGAATTATGCTCGTTTTGACCTCAAATGTCATTTTAAACTTTGAATAGATATTGTCGTATTTAATATCATAAACTTTAATAAGTCATGTCATTGTTGCTCCAGATGAATTTTTAAATTAAAAAATATTATTTAAAATATCCTCAAATATATTTAACAAATACAAAATATATGTAATAGAAGAATTTTAATGAATTTTTAAATTAAAAAAATTAGAGTGGGAGAGATTAACAATATCAGAGTTGAATTTTTGGTGAAATTTGAGGGTTTTAAAAGATTTATTTGGTTTTTATGCTTTAATGGAACTTAATTTTGTAGAATGTTTGATTTTATTTGGAAGGCTGTAAGTTTTGAGAGATTTTTTCTTAGCTAGCGATTGAGTAGAAATTAAAATTCAAATTTAAGATAAAATTTAGAGTTTAATTTAATGAAATTAAAAGTTTATGAAGAAAGTATACAATAACTTAGTTTAAATTAGGAGTACAATTTTTTTTTTCTAAACAAATAAACAATCTCAAATTAGATGTACTGATGAAGAAAAAAAATCCCAAAGTAGATGTAATTAAAAAAAGAAACCCTCGTTCTTTGTAGAAAATGGTATTTTAGTAAATAGATTAGATTTCTTTTTTTATAATTTAATTGGTACACTGTAATAGTCTAGTAGCTCAATCTTTTAAAAAAATTGTAATGATGTAGATGACTAAATTTAAATAGTTGTTTTTTATATTAAAAAAATGCTATTTTCTTATTGTAAAAATAACCAAACTCTACATTGACACATTAGTTGACATAATAAAAGGACTAAAATACCCTCCATACCAAATCACATAACTAACACCTACAATTACGTGGAGATTTAAATTTAAAAAAAAAAAAAAAAACTAAACTAAAACACCCAAATCAAAACTAAGAATGTCTATAAAACTAAACTAAAACACCCAAATCAAAACTAAGAATGTCTATGGTTTTACTTTTCTAATTGTTTAATTTTAAAAATAAATTATTTTTAAAAAATTAGACTCAAATAGCTTTTGAAATACTTCTCATCGAGTTTTATTAAAAGAATTTAAATAAAAATGATTGTTTTGAAATTTTTTTTTTCTCCAATAAGTTCAAACAAACCATAAATCTTGAAAATCTATTTAAATACAAAATACATTTTGAAATGAGAAATTATCTTAAATGGCAAAACTGCTGAAAATATTTACAACTAATAGAATACCATATATGCTCTATCATGGTCTATCGTAAATAAATAGTGAAATTTTGCTATATTTATAAATATTTTGGTTTATTTTGCTATATTTGAAAAGAGATATTTTGAAATTTTTTTTTTTTTAGTGTTTTGCAACTATCTAAAATGGATTTTGAAAAAATGAGTTAATAGAATATAGGTTGGTCTAGGATAAACATTTAAAACTAACTTTTAGAAAAATGAATTGGGAGTGTTTAGTGGTTAATTTCTCTCTAATTTTGTATGAGAAACTCTGACAACCATCTCCTATTACTGTTGTCGACCAACTCCAGCCATCACTTACGGCGACCGCCACTAGCCAACATCAGGTCACCACCTCCAGCAACTGCCGCCAGCCAAACTCCAACCACAATCTCCAACAACTACTACTAGCCACTACTTTCGATGATCCTTGTTGGAAATTTTATTATAATAATTTGACATTAATAAAAACAGTTTCATTATATAACAAACTAAATAAACTTGTCTATAAAAACACTATTTGAAAGAAAAAGTGTGTGTTTTTATTTTAAAATATTTTTATCAAAAGTGTTTAAATGAAAATAAATTTTTTAAAAAACATATTTTTAAAGTCGTTTCAAATAGGCCTTTATTAGATCAATAACTTTGAAAGAAATAACCTAAGGACTAATGACATATTATCCAACAAAATTGAACACAAATTTATATAACAAAAAAATGAAAGCTTAAGACTTAATATACAAACTCCGAAATAAATACAAGTTTTAAAATCTAAATACTCCACTTGTAATTTTATCCTAAGAAATAATCTTTTGTTCAGCAGTGACGGTCAATATAATAGTAAAAAAAGAAAATTAATAATAATTTAAAGAAATTATATGTTCAAACCCGAGCAAATTGGTCATTTAAATGACCAAAATGACTTTATTTTATATTAATATAAAAACTTAGTAAAGTTGAGACTGAACCTATAGCAAATTTGCTTTGAGTACAAACACTCATGTCTTTGTAGGCTATGGTCATCCTCATCCGACTACACATTAACAACAACTTAGGAAAAGAGTAGCAAATATCATTTCCTTCACCATCAACTTCAACTATTTCACCTGTGGATGCAATTAGAGATTGCAATGGAGGAGGAAATTAAAAGAAACCTAAATTGATGAAGGCAAGATTTATTTATTTATTTATTTCAAAATGTCAATATGTGTAAATTTGATATTTGAAGTTTAAAATTCACACAAGACAATACTTTTTGGTAAATCCTTTAGAGAGAGAGGAAAAAAGAAAAAAAAAAAAAAAACAGAAAATTACTGAGTTTACATTTAAGCATTCTTTTTTAGAGTGTAATTTTTGTTAGTAAAAATTTATTTTGTTCCATATAAAGTTAGCTTTATACTTTCGAATGTCTAATTTAATTTTTTTTATTTTGATAATTTTAAAATTGGGTTTCTAGAAAAAAATTTATTTTTATCGAAATAAGTCTATCCGAACAAGGGATGGCAATATGTGAAAATGTTTTCAAATGTTATAGATAATAAAAAGGTTTTAGAAAAATTAAAAATAAACTAATCATAAAGAATAAATTTAAAATTAATTGAAAATACATAGACTAAAATTAAACATTCAGAACTACACCCATACAAGAAATGGTATACTAATATTTTGGTTTTGGTTTTGTAAGGAGAATTTCAATCATCATTTCCGATTAGTTGTTTGATTAATGAAATCAACGCAAGTTTGAGAATTATTGTCGAGAAATTTCATGATTTTTCGAAACTAAAAGTAAAAAGTCCAAAATTAAAACCAATTTTATTTTGAATAATTAAAATCTCCTTTCATAGAAGTTTTAATCCTAGAAGATTATCGTGAACATATATTTTTAAAATATATTAATTAAGGCTCCGAATATTAGTTTGTCTTTGTTTTTTAAAATTGAACTTATATAAATACTACTTTTTGGCTTTTGAAAATATCTTTTCCTTAAAGAAGTTTAAATTTAGAATCAAGTGGTAAAAACATACTATAAAAATGAAAACGCAGGAAGTATAATTTTAAGAAACAAAAAATATAAAATTATAGAAGTGAATTAAAAAAAGTTGTCTCGATTGATCCACACCATATATGTGTCTAGTATTTTACTTTAAAAAAAAAAAAAAAAATCTAATATGTTTGTTAGGTTGATGGACTTTGTAGATTTATAATTTATTGAATTTTTAAATATATGAAATAAATAAATAGAGAAAGTTTAAACGGTTATTAGGTTTGGATTTTGTTTTAAATATAGAAAAGGATTGAAAACTGAGGGTCAAAGCTGTAATTTAATTAAAATAAAGATAATTTCGACTGCCCTAAAAGCAAAACGACGTCATATCATTGGAACCCTTGGAATCTTCAATCGGACGCGCATGGTAGCACAATCGGCGCTTTTTAGTAGCATCCACAGAAACCAAAAAACGTGTCACAAAATTAAAACTAATTTTAAAAAAATAAATAAATAAATAAATGAAAAAAGAAAATGAAAGCAAAGCCCTGAAATGAAAATTAAAAAGCCCACCTCTCAAACCCGGAGTCTCTTTTTGTATATAATCTGGCGTTTTCCGGCGGTATTCCGTTTGCGCAACCTAAGTATTATGAAGAATTTCACCAACCAATGGACCCTCAAAAATTTCTCTGAGTTTTCCATATTTTCTCCCCCGATATTGTTTTAGCCCAACCGATCTGATCTCGGCCCCTCCATTCTCTGTCGGCGAGGTTATGGTTTGTGCCGATTTCGAACAAACACCACTAAACTCCATGGCGATGGGACTCGAGAGATCGAAGCCGCTTCACAATTTCACCCTCCCCTTCTTGAAGTGGGGAAATCAGAGGTATCTCCGTTGTATGAAATTAGACTCCGATGCCCCTCACACCGACGACGACGACGACCTTCCACCGCCAGTCGATCGCCGCCCATCTCCCGCTCTCCGGTGGAACTGCCGGAAGTTTAACACGGACAGGCCGGCGTTGTTTAAGGATTCCGCTAAGAGACTTAGGGCTTCTAAGTCCAAGATCCACGATAATTACGATGGCGATGAAGATATAGCGGCGGTGAGAGAGAAACTCATGATTGATCTAAAAACCGCTGCCGATAGAATGAAGGTTGCATTCTGGAGAGATGGAGTGGTCGACGATGACGATGAGGATGACGACGATATGACTACCCCGGAGAAAAAAATTCCGGCGGCCCCGCCGGCGGCGTCGGTGCCGGCGCCGGCACCGGAGAAGGAGTTAAGACCGTGGAGTTTGAGGGTGAGGAAGGCGGCGTCGAAGGCTCCGATTGATACAATTCCCGAAGGTAAAGGCGGTGGTGGTAAAGTGCTGAAGATCGAGAAGAGGTCGGAGAAAAAGGCGATTCGAAATTCTCCGTTGAGAAGCGGTGACGGCGGCGGTAGCGTGAAGTCGTCAGGGCGGCGATTGGTAACGGAGAAGAAGGAAAGGGAGAAATTCTCGGTATCACTTTCCAAAAAGGAGATCGAAGAGGATTTCATGGCTATGATTGAACGTAGGCCGCCGCGAAGGCCCAAAAAGAGGCCCAGAATTGTACAAAATCAAATGGATGTAGGGTTCTTCTTCTTCTGTTTTTTTTTTTTTTTTTTTTTGACCTTTTTAATCTTCTCTGAAATTGGGTTTTCAACTCTTCCTCCCTCCCCATTGCAGACGCTTTTCCCCGGATTATGGTTGTCGGAGATCACCGCCGATCTCTACGAGGTGCCGGAAATCCAAGAGAACGGAAAGGTATTTTCCCGGCGTTCGCCCTGTTTTTTTTCGTACGGATAACAAATCTGATTGAATGAAATCCCCTCCATATTCGATCTAGCTTCGTTTAAATAACCCCCCATCTGAAATCAATTCGTATGATCGGAATCTTATGTTATGTTGTCGAAACTTAATCTCACATTTTGTGGGAATTGATTTTGCAGAGATAGTAACCGGACCCCAATCGCCTTAGAAGTTAGACAACCAGCCGGCAACTTGCGACGCTGCTAAGCTAAATCCATGGATGAGGACGTACAACGAAGCTCCATCTTCTGGAATCGAGAAATAATTGCACATTGATATCCAGTAGATTTGTGTGTTGTGTGTTTTTGATTCCATGGCTCTGAGAACGCTAATTCTTGTGTATTAATTATAATTACATTTCATTCTTGTGTGTTTTGCTGAATAAAGAATAATGTTTTTAGTGGGGAAAAAAAAAAAAAAAGAAAAAGAAAAGAAAGAATGCACAAATTGATTTGTTGGTTTCTGTGATTATAGATCCAAAATGAATCCTAAATTCATAAAGATATGATTTGTGTTTGTTGGGGTTGAAGAAAGTGCAGAGCGGTGGTTTAATTCATAGATATGTATATATAATATTTGGTTAATAGCTTAATGGGAGAATAGGTGCCAGTTGGTATTGAATTCCTCCGCCGTGGCGTTTTGGCCTTGCTTCTTTCATAGACAAGTTTACATGTGGACAAAATCTATTATATTTTTATCAATTATTTTCTCTCTCTGAATTTCCCATTCTTAATGGGAGAATGAGTTGCTTTGATTTGTTTCAGAAATTTTCATTTTTACTTTTTTCTAAACTTGTCTAACACATTATTTTTTTACCTACCAATATTGAGTTAATAGCTTTGTAGGGTTTACAGAAAAAAAATATATATGAATAATAAACTGTACAATGGGTACTACTTAAGAATAATAATCAAGGTCAAACTTTGGTGATCTCAGGGACGACCAAATACCGTTTTCTCAAGTCTACTTTAAAAAAACATTTTTTTCTCTTTTCCTTTTAACAAAGATGTAACATTGATTAAGCCCAATTGCAACTAAGTTCAACAACATTGAAATATTAGACGGGGTAAGTTGAATCCAATCCAACTCTACTGGCTAATTAGTTTAGCTAAATGGTAATGGATGTATATACTATATTCTTCTTCAAGATTGAAGGTTTAAATTTTCATACTTCATTTGCTTTGTTAAAAGAGGGTGAGTCAAAGTTTGGAGCAACCATTAATCAAATTATTGGCAGCTAATAAAGTGATTTAATTGGTTGAACTTAGCGGTAATGAACATATATTACGCTTCCTTATGATCGAAGGTTCAAATTTCCATATTTACACATTTTTTGGGCTAGAAAAGAAGATGAGCTTAGGAGTGTTTAAATGACTCAACAACTCAAATAATCTAGACTACTAAACCCAAATTGTAAATGTTAGGTTTGGCTAATTTTGTTCTTCAATCAGGTTGGGTCTTGGGTACACCTCTAGATGAGCTAAGTAACCCTTATGTGTAGCCTTAAATATGCCTTCCTCTAATATTCAATATGAAAAGCAAATTAAATTATTTTCAAGAGACTCTCTAATATTTTTTTTAGAACCTTTAAAAACCAAAAAATAATAATAATAATAATAATAAATATTTAGATAAAAAAGTTAAAACATTATTGAACCATAATAATAATAATTGAACCCATTCCTAAAATTTGAAAGTATTTTATAAAATTTAGCCTCTTATTATTGATAAAATTGTTATGCACACCACAAAGGGAAAAAGGGGAACAGAAAGTACTAAATAAAAGATTTTTTCCTTTTTCATGGAAATTCAAACACAATAATTGAAATTTAGAAGAAAAGGAAATGTCAGAAGTGGGATTTGAACCCACGCCCTCTCACGAGGACCAGAACTTGAGTCTGGCGCCTTAGACCACTCGGCCATCCTGACATGTTTGGTATCCAATTATTCATATTACTTTTTAATTTTATTTCACTGATATCATATACTAAACCTTCCGATTCCCATTCACAACAAATCCGTCGACGACAGCACAAGAAACCGCGCGATGTTGCAGGCTTCCATTATTCCGATTCAATCGCCGGCTTCGATGTTCCATAACAAAACTACAGGACTCCCAATCCCTCCATCAGTTGTCTTCCCCATCAACCGGCCTTCGACATCTTTACCCCTACGATCACCCCCACTAACGAGAAGCTCTATCTCTTCTTCTTTTGATCCCAAATCCTGCAAAGGGTACTTTCCACATTTCTAAAATTTTCAATTTATTTTTCCCATTTAGCATACTCTGTCAAGATCTTTAACATATGTTGTTTCTCCTTGGTCGACATTAGCGGACCTTCGCGCATTATGTCCCCCCACCCCCTCTCTCGAGGAAAGAAGTTGCTAATGATTTTGACAATCGTTTCACTTATTTACTTTTGTTTGGAATTCGTGGTGGAATGTCGATTCTTTTTTGTTTTTATATCATTGCATCGGTTTCTACAAATAGGGGATGAAATCACATCGCAATTGTTGTTTCCGTTGAAATTACCCTGAATTGATGTCTTTCGTTTTGTTTTGAATAATATATCTTGATGTTATTGAAAAACGTAAAAGATTGAACACATAACACCTTAAACCATTACAGGATGGACGGTTTCCTAGATGTTGAGCTCAAAGTTCGTGATTATGAGCTGGATCAATTCGGAGTTGTGAACAATGCTGTTTATGCAAGTTATTGCCAACATGGTAAAATCAAACATCCAGTTCTTTAAAGCTTCTTAATTATGATCTCTCTCAAATTTGTTTGCTCATTATTCTTCTAGTGATCTTTATGTGAATTGGGATGCATTTATTTTTCCTCATCAGAGTTCCTGTTTCTTTCACTCCCTTATTCTCTTTTTGTACCTTTTCATTATTTCAATGAGGAGTTATGTACAATGTGTCAAGAATTTCTGTTTGAAGCTAATAAGCATTACATCTCATTCTAGTTTATAACCATTATGATTATTTATTTTCTGGGGAAGGGGTGTTTAAGTAGTAAATGGTTGGTGCAAGAACCAGTTACATCGTTTATAATATTTAGTCTGAAAACAGAATGCTGTTTGGGAAACACTAAATTATTCTTTTCTGTTTGTTGCTCAAGTCAACGTTAAGTTAGTTTAGTAACTCCATTTGTTCAGTAAACTATATCCTATTTTCATGATAGTTTAATACTATTGTTGATAAGCCTAAACTTTTGGGGGTGTTAGTCTAGAAGATGTAAAATGTTGAATTTTAACGGGTGCGCATAGATGAATTTTGTGGTAGGATCTGTACTTTGAAGTGTTGTTCGAGGCCTAGATTGAGTTGGGAAATAGATGATAGGAGCCTTTTTCACCCCCATGATTTTCAATCGTTCATCACTTGTTACCTGATTACATCAATCTTATACTCAAAGCGTTATCACTAAATTCAAAGCATGTTATATTTGCTTTTCAAGACCTTAAATTGAGGACTTAATCAGGTCGTCATGAACTACTGGAAAGTATAGGCCTCAGTCCTGACGCAGTTGCTCGCGATGGAGATGCATTAGCTTTATCAGAATTGTCTTTGAAGTTCCTTGCACCACTTAGAGTATGATGTCCTTTGTAGTTAACATGGGATGACTGATAACTGACAGAACCATTTGAGCTATAAAAATAATTTACTCAAAATCTTACTACTCTTATATTGTCTGATGAGTGCAACTAGACTGGAGACAAATTTGTTGTTAAGGTGAGGATCTCAGGCACATCAGCTGCTCGCTTCTACATTGATCATTTCATTTTCAAGCTTCCAAATATGGAGGTTGGTAATGGAACTAATAATTTGCCTCTCTGTTTATTTACCTTGTTTTGATGCCTGATAACTTCGTAATCCCATTTCCTGTGTTGTTTTCTTTCCCTAGCCAATCTTGGAGGCAAAGGGTACAGCAGTTTGGCTTAATAAAAGTTATCGTCCGGTGCGTATCCCACAAGAATTTCTATCCAAATTTGATCAATTTGTTTGGCATCACGAGTCGAAATGAAGAACTTTGAGGTGATATAGTATCTTCTGGAGAAGGCCAAAGGAAGCACTTTGCTTTTGCCAGAGAGAGCACAACGGATCAAATATCTGATTCATATACTAAAATGCATAGCAATGAATTCTTGCTTTTTCTCATATACTCGTACCACAACTACTCAAACAGTATGGTTCATATATAGACAACATCACTCTGATTTGCATAGGTTTTGCAGTAGTAAAAAGTATATTGTTTGATGCAACAACCTTGCTCAACAAGCTCTATTCTATAAGTTGTACCATTTATATGCGGCTATAGAAATTTTATACTCATACTCATTATTATCCAATATAAGATTTGAGGCAAATTTTGATAGGTTTTTTTTTTTTTTTTTTCGTGAAAAGAAATATTTATGTTGATTTCCTCACCATTTATTTACTATGGTTTTCAAAATTCTTTAACCAAATAACAAAAACAAGAATTAAGTTATTTGTTTTGTTATTCATTTTTACCTATGTTTTTTAAACTAAGCCACATTTTGAAATTTAAAAAAATAAAAAATAAAAAAATCACTTTTTTTTTTTTTTTTTTTTTGAAATATGACCGGAATCAAGCGTCCCTTCATGAAGGGTGAAAACAGTTTAAAAGGGTGAAAACAGTTAAAAATTTAAAGGAACCAAACATTAATTTAAAAACAGAAAATTGAAACCAAAATTATTGTTCATTGTGTAGCTCATTGATGTTGGTTTTGTTAATTATTTTGGTTTTTTTTTTTTAAATTTTTTATCTTCTCGTTCGAAAAATGTTGGGCGTAGTTGGATCGAGACTTCTCGAGTTGGGTGTTGGGCGTAATTAATGGTGACTTGTTATTTCCTTTGTCCCTTGAATTGGACGGAAAATGAATTTCTTTTTTTTTCAAAAAAAATTTATTATTATTTTTTATTTTAAATAAAGCATTATAAACAAGAAAGAGAACGTTAATTATCATTGGGTATATGGGGAGTTTTTGGTATGCATTGATATTTGGTGGGGAAGATAATAGTATAATCAATTGAATATTAAATATTTAATAATTAGTAGTTATTACTTTTAGCTAACTATTTGTTAATTATAACTATATAGCCTTAATAACTTTTAATGGTACCTAGAATTAATTAAAATCCGAAATTTGTTTGAATGAAGGTTGAGACCTATTTATAAACCAATTATTTTACAAGTGTTACCAAGTGTATAAAAAAATTAATTGCAAGGGCAATGATAAACGAAAAATTAGAGGCAAATGCTTGAATCAAAGGAGTAATAGAAACTTTCTTGAAATTGGGGATTTTTAATCTCTTTTTCTTCTTGTATTTTCCTCTACTTATTTAGAAACGCGACTACAATAAGATTTTGGGATAAAAATAATATAGAGATGTAGTTTAATGTAATTTAATTTGAAGTTTGGAGCATTGAAATTCCCCACCAAACAAATGTAATTTAGTGTAATTTAATTTGGTGTATAATGATAATATAATTAATGACACTAGTTAGTTATGGAAGTGTTTATACAGACCACATTATTAATACTTACTTTAACATTCCCCAAATTCTAATGGATGGAGGTGAGACTTAATTGAGGAATTAGAAGATAATGTTGCAGTTTCAAGCAGCTTCCATGAATTCAATGATTCAACTTTCACCTACCAAACCCAAATTCCCTTCTTCTTCACCATTTTTGTGCATCAAAACCAAAACCTCTGTTTCTCAAACATTTTCCATTTGGTACTTTCCATTTCTTCTTTCACCACTAATCATAATCATAATCATAATCATAAACTAAAATTTTACATTATTGATTGGCAGTCAGAGTTACAAGATGGATGGGTTCCAAGAATTTGAGCTCAAAGTTCGTGATTATGAGCTGGATCAGTTCGGTGTGGTCAACAATGCTGTTTATGCAGATTATTGCTACCATGGTTTGTTTAAACTAAAAACTTTATATTGATTGAATTGGGTTTGAATTGATGAGGTAAGTTTATAATGAAATTAAACAGGTCGCCACGAACTGCTAGAAAGAATTGGAGTGAGTCGTGATGCAATTACTAGAAGAGGGGATTCCTTAGCGCTATCAGAGATGTCTTTGAATTTCCTTTCACCACTTAGAGTATGGATTAAGCATAAACCATATTTTGTGTGATCTATAAAATTTGCGCGTTAATCAACTATTAATTTACTACTTATTGTAGAGTGGAGACAGATTTGTTCTTAAGGTCAGGGTGTCGGAAATCTCAAGGGCTCGCATCTACATTCAGCACTTAATTTTCAAGCTTCCAAATATGGAGGTACTTTAAGTAATGGAATTAAAGTTTAATTAGATGTGGATTAAATAGTTATTAATGTTGTGTTTGCATTTGTATATATATAGGCTGTATTAGAGGCAAAGGCTACGGCAGTTTGGGTTAATAAAAACAATCGTCCAGTGCGAATTCCAGAAGAGTATTTAGCCAAATTTGCTGAATTTGTTGGGGATGAGATTCATTTCAAAACAGAACAACAAAGATGAACCCAAATATGCTCAATACCACACTGCTATTATTGTCACCTTTCCATTCTTGTTGAACTTAAAAAACTAATTAAACAAGCAAACAAAAAGAAACTTATGTTTCGTTTTAAGTAATTTTAAGGCTTACTAGATTATACTCTCTACCTAGACTTTTTTTAATATTTAAATTGGTTGTTCTTTTTTACTAAATCAAGCAATGATAAAATAAAATAAAATAAAATTCAATTACTTGGATTTCGTTCACGTTGAGTTGAGATGAGTTTCGTTGGGAGTGTTCGGTGCCCTTGATCCTACTACACTTTAATACTTAAGTTAGTATTAAGAGTGACTAATTTAAGTAATCACACAAAGAAATAAGGTTGGATTTTTTTTTTTTTTTTTTTTAATTACTTACATTCACCTTTGGGGTGGCCAATGGGGCTATTTATAAGCAAGTACTCCTCAAACACATGTATATAGTTGCATGTGACAGTAGGGGTGTCGGGATATTTCTATTACTCCATGTTGCAAGTGTCAGTTTTGACCTTGGCTTGTTTATTTTCCAATTGGTATTATATTTATCGACTCAATTAGTAAACCCAAATCTCAATATCTTTTGGGCTTGAACCCGCCACTTTGGGCCTTGTCTTGTCTTTGGAAGGTAAATTATTTAAGTTCGTCTTTAGATTTTTTTTTTCCCTCAATTTCTTTTTTTTTTTTTTTTTTTTTATTTTTTTTTTCCCTCAATTTTTTTTTTTTTTTTTTTTTGTTTTTTTTTTTTTTTTTTCCCTTATTTTTTTTTTTTTTTTTTTTAATTATATTTTTTTTTTTTTTTTTTTTTTGTTTTTTTTTTTTTTTTTTCCCTTATTTTTTTTTTTTTTTTTTTTAATTATATTTTTTTTTTTTTTTTTTTTTTTGTAATTACATTGTTTTTATAATTTAATATAAGAGATGAATTTGATTATTATTTTCTTTTTTCCTTTGCCTGCCAGCCAATCTTGGAGGCAAATTTGGTAGCAGTTTGGCTTAATAAAAGTAAGTCATCGTCCGGTTCGTATTCCACAAGATTTTGTATCCAAATTTGGTCAATATATTGGGGATCACGAGTCGAAGTGATCAACTTTGAGGTGATACAGTTTCTTTCTTCTGGAGAAGGCCAAAGAGAACCCAATAAAGCAAATAATATAAAAGAGAAATCGATGATTTATAACCTTTAATTTAATTGTGTCTATTATTAATAGACATGACATTGTGCTATAAGAAAAAATATTTCTAATAATTTTACTATTTAAAACAATTAATCTATTTATTGATTAGTATTTATTACTTTAACTAACTGTTTGTTAATTATAGCTATATAGTCTTAATAACTTTTAATGAATACCCTTGTATTAAATATTTTGTATATTGAAGTTGATTAAAAATTCTAAATTTTTAAGTCAAAAAATATTTTTAGTCTCTAAACTTTCATGAAAGCAGTAGTTTAATCCATAAACATTGGTTTATAACAATTAGTCCCTTTACTCTTAATTTTGTAACAATTTAGTCAATGAACAATTCAATTTTTGTACTTTCAATTTTGTAACAATTTAATCTCTACTAGTTACCACAAAAAATTCATCAAAATTAAAAGTCAAATTTTATAATTAGTTTAATGATCTACTTATTTAAGAAATTCAATGACTAAATTATTACTAAATCATTACAAATCAAAGTTTAGATACTAAATTGTTACTTCCATAAAAAGCTAGGGATGAAAAGTGATTTTTAACCCAACTATTAAAATACAATTTAGACATTTTTATTGAGCCCTAATCCAAAACCATTAATGTATAGTTTAACCAAAAATTATTTTTAGTCTAAACTTTCATAAAAGTAACAATTTAGTCATAATCTAAAACCATTAATGTATAGTTTTTACCAAATGCTTGAATCAAGTGCGTAATATAGTCATGAATTAAATGTGGATACGAGCTTAATTCAACTGATATAAAAGATGATTTAAAATATCGAATTATGTATTATGGCAAGTTAAATGTAAAGTATTAAATTTTCATTGATATTTCAACATGTTCATGAGTTCAACATTTACATGGAGGAGGAACGGCATTTTAAAGAATATATATATGACATGAATATAGTATAAATAACAAATATTGACTTTTTTTTTCTAAGAAAAGTAAAATGATTATTTATTTATTTACTTAGTCTCAATTTTAGGATATGTCCGAAATACATTTTCAAATGTGCAATTTAAAAAAGTTAGAGTGTTTGACAACCACTAAAAATGAAGTTTGAAATGTATTCTAAACAATTTTTATCAAAAAAATTTAAATAAAAATGAATTTTTTTATTAATATTTTTTTCTTAAGTCAATCCAAACGAGTCATTAGTTTTGGTAATTTTTCAATTGATATTTCCATTCGAGACATTAACGCTTTAAAGTTTAAAACTTGGATTAAAGGTTATTTGTATTAATATTTTGCTTCCTAACATTTTGACACTCGTTAATTGGTCAAATTATAAGTAAGGGTTAAAATATTGATGTAGATGGCAATATCAAAATTTTAATTTACATATATATATATATATATCTTAAAAATCAAATTAAATAATCACTTTTGTTATAAGTAATTGTAATTATATTATGACTAATAGATGATAGTTAAATTGACACAGGTTGTACAATCAATTTCGCACAAATTTTTTTTTAATTTTTTTTTTTTTTCTTTTCTAACTCACTTTCTCACTCAAGCTGAGTTCTTGCCCGCATTTTTCCTCTTCCTCTCTATACTTGATTTGTTTAGCGTCCGGAAAAACTCCTTTAAGGTTCTTTGTTGCCATGGAAGAAACAACTGTAGTAATTAGATAGAAAGTAGGAGGTTTTAAAAGAGACAAATAAAATGAGAGTTGAGAGGTAAAGAAATAAAATAAAACATCAAAAAGAAGGTTTGAGAAAGATTATAAAATCTTATTTTGAAATATTTTGGATCAGTTTGATAGGTTAATCTATGTAATAATCCTACAAACATGTGATCACGTGAATCATGAGATAGTATTAGTCAGAGTGATGGATGATGAAATTAAAGGGAATTCATCCTGATTTTCAATCCTTACTGGTGCCACAACCCTAGAGAACCCACCATCGATTTTCTCCATGAAGCTGATTTACACCGTCAGACGAGCTACAGCTTCAATGGCGTAATCCACTTTACGGGCTTTTACTCTTCCTCGTCCCTTTCCCTTTTCGCGGAATGGCTGAAACAAAATCAAACCCAGCAGTGGAGAAGAGGGTAATGGTGGGCATAGATGAGAGTGAGTGTAGCTACTATGCCCTAATCTGGGTGCTCGAAAATCTTAAACAATCCATAGCCGACTGGCCCCTTTTCCTCTTCACGGCTCTCCCTCCGCCCTCCAGTTACACCTCCGGTGCTGGCACATCTCTTGGCCTCGCACGCTCCTATTTCCCTGTTGCATCCAGTTAAGCGTTGCTAATTGTTCACTTTCATTCATACATATTTAAATTAATGGTGAGGGGTTTAAGTGATGAATTGAAATAAACCCATTTCTGTTTTGTCCAACTTGCTTTTTGTGCACATCAGATACGTAGTTGGTTTATACGCTTCAAGAGAATGATAAGAAAGTTAGATGCGGTCTCCTTGAGAAAGCAAAGGATATATGTGCTGAAAGAGGGGTATGACATGATAGGATTCTTCTCATACTAAAAATTTAGTTCAATTTAGTTCAAGAACACCCCTCTTACCTCCAAATTTAAACAATTTGGATGAACAAATTTACAAATGCTCATATTGAAGAAGTACTTTGTTTAATGTTTATTTCTTGTCGACATCAATTATATGCTGAACGAAATTAGGCGGCTGCTATATCCATCACAGAAGATGGGGATCCTGGAACATCAATATGTGATACGGTTGAAAAGCTCAATATAAATTTGCTTGTTTTAGGTGATCGTGTCCTTGGGAGAATTAAGAGGTTAGCTCAGGAGGATAGTCTTTATTTTTCAAATCTGCTTTTGACTTCGGCATCTTAAACTTGTTTGGATGTAGTTTGGTTTAGAACAATTCTCATTAGGTGCCAAAATACTTGCATAGGTTAAATACTTAAACATGCTTAGTATCTATTATGTTTAAATGATGATATGTAAGAGTTTATGTTCTCTCTTATGTTTAGTTGCAGAGTATCTATCGACTTATATGAATAGACGTCCATTTTGCAGCTTTTCATTTCTGTTTTATTCTTTTTTATTGATTTTGCCCCTTCTTGACTATAATGGGTTTGTGTCTTAGATGCTGGCGAAATTAATCTGTATCTTATACAGAGCTCTTATAGGGAGTGTGAGCAACTATTGCGTTCAAAATGCCAAGTGCCCCGTCCTTGTTGTGAAGAAACCGTAGAAATGTCAGGTTTGCTGTGCTTTCCCCACTAAACTAAACTAGAGTTGTGCCTTGGTTATTTAATCTTGATTTTATGATAATGAGGTTGTGTCTATCTACTTGTGCGATTAAGTTGGCTACGAACAAACAGATTGTGTGTGTTCAGCTTGTTATTATGTAATCAGATTTCATATTCAGCTTACTAATTTATGAACTATTAATAAGATGTGGTTGGTGGATGAAAAGCACTCAAGCATGAGGCACAGTCTTGCCATTTTGAACTGTTCAATTTTGTTTGAATGACTCGGAAGCTACTTTAGAGTCTTTTCTAAATAATGGCTTTCTACTTTTGTTTTCAAGACTAGTTCATTTTACCTAATTTTAAAGAGACACGATGTGTCATCATTTACAAACTCAGGTTGAAAAGAACTACTTTGGTGGTTCTCAAAAACAGGTCATATGCAAAATAAACTAATTTTTCAAAGGTGGTTATAACCATAACTAAACACATTTTGTTGAATTTTTATTCTAGAAAAGGGAAACAGTGTTTGCAATACGGCTCCTTTTGTTTTTGTTTTTTTTTTTTTTTTTTTTTTTTTATNTGTTCAATTTTGTTTGAATGACTCGGAAGCTACTTTAGAGTCTTTTCTAAATAATGGCTTTCTACTTTTGTTTTCAAGACTAGTTCATTTTACCTAATTTTAAAGAGACACGATGTGTCATCATTTACAAACTCAGGTTGAAAAGAACTACTTTGGTGGTTCTCAAAAACAGGTCATATGCAAAATAAACTAATTTTTCAAAGGTGGTTATAACCATAACTAAACACATTTTGTTGAATTTTTATTCTAGAAAAGGGAAACAGTGTTTGCAATACGGCTCCTTTTGTTTTTGTTTTTTTTTTTTTTTTTTCTTTTGTATGAATTGACAGAACTGTAATTGACAAGAGAGATGCTAAGCTCAAAGTGACATGGACTAGATAAAGTAATTAAAAAGAAATAAGTCAGTCAAGGAGACTGATATACCAGGAAGAACTTTATTCACCTCACGGCGTTGAGTCCCGATTGTTATACTAGATTACAGTGACATATTAAGGTCAACTTTTCAGCACTAACTTGAAACTTAATTATTTCTTGCAGGGCTTTAAGTTAAACTAGAGGAATGTCTGTCAACCAAAGATGCGATTTAAAACAGCTGCTAATCTGACTCCACCTTGCACCAAACGCAGGTTCACTACTGGCACACGGGAGGAGAAATATTTCTCTGCACACAAATTTTTAAGTTAAAAACTCTTCCGCCCAAAGAACAATTGAACCAAGTTTTGTAAGCAATCTACCTGCTAGTGTAGAACCTTCAGAAATGCCTTTGTATGCCGAGTCACAGGCTGCTTGGATACTTTCTGATGCATATCTACATATTTCAATGAAAACTGAGAGTAAATTATTGGAACTTTGTGTTCTAAAATTGAAGGATTAACAGACTGTTTCTTGTGCCACATACATCTCTGTGCATGCTACCTCATCAGAACTACACTTTTCCCATTCTTCAACTTGATCTGCCCATTCCTTCTGTTGATCAGAAACACCCAAAGGGGAACAAAAATGCATTAGGATTGCTAAGGAACAATTGGAATCAAGCTTTGTTTCTTGAGTTGATTTGAACTTAGAATTATCAATCATGTGACCGTAATATTCGTTTGGATTGCATCAACTAGGCCTTCCACACTGAAGTCGTAGTACTTTCCCTCTGCTGTCTCGATTATGTTGCTATCCCATACCTGTAAGAATCATGAGAAAGTCTGCATTTTCACTGATGCAAAGCTGGAAATAGCCAAGGTACGGAGATGAAGTTGGGTTATTATATTTACATGGTGAAGATTTTGCTTCCTGGTGTACCAATGAACGTCAATTGTGTTTCCTCCCCTGTCTCCTGTGAAGCCCACGTGCAGAGGCTACATTTCACACGTAAGTTGATTTCAGTAAATAATTGCACGCAACATTTACATAAACTTCACATCATACCTGATGGATGTCTCCCATGAAGTGTGAAAGAAAAAGTAGTGCTTCAGTCAGGTTATCTGATGATGAAAAGGTTTAGCATATTAGCGATTTCATATGTTTGTCATTGAAAGCAAAGTTTATAAGATTCCCATGCTTGGAAATTACATTCAGAGTGGGAACGTTGAGTTTTGTAGCTTAGAAGCTGGGAAGTATAGTTGTTAATGGCGCCTGCAACGCACCGTCCTTTCTCTCCAGCTTCGTCTTTGCAGTCCCCTTTAGAGATTCAAAATTACAAATTTTAGAATCAGGAGAGAAGAAGGCTCAGAGAAATAAGAACAGACTACAGAGAGGGATGGAGACGGAGGAAGTAACTCAACTGTCATACTGGTAAGTGCAAAGGGAATCTGGAGTATCAATGAAATGAAGAGCAGAGGACCAATGATAACGAAACTTGATTCTGTCTGCCCAAATGCAAACGCTCGCTAAATCACCATTTGCAGACTCTGGCAACAGTTCCTGCACTGCATCTGCTGCTGCTTTGCTCAACCTCAACTGTTGCAACAAAACAAAGATCAAATTCTTCATAAAAAAAAGGTAAATGTGAGAAAAGGGATTGTGGAAGAATGTGAAGAGAAGAACCTGAGCAATTCTGCAAATAGAAAAATGGCCGTCAATTCCCCAACCATAGCTAACAGGAAAGATGAACACCAGGGACAAAAGGCCCATCATCAGAACTCTACAAGAATCCATTTTTTAAAAAATTGTCCTTCTGGTTGATTTCTGAGTTTATATTTGGTTCAAATATAAGGAGTAAAGTATGAAGGGTATCGGAAGGAATGGAGTTGCACCCAGTTAAGAAAGTACCCCATTATGCTAATTGCTCAGTCAGGCGGAAGCTGGATTCCAAAAGGGTTCCATTCATTTGCGCATGAAATTAAGGCAAAGTTGAGCCGTTACCTTGTCAGTGGCTGGAAGGAAGGGAAACCATTACTGGATTTGGTTGATTGATTTTTTCTTTTTTCTGAAAAAAACGGTTGATTGAATCTGTTTCAATGAGAATCTAATTCAGTGCATATTCTTTGCCTTTTTCTTTTATATAGAAATTAAATTTAAGTGACATTTAAATTAAGATTGAATCTGTAATTCTTATAAATTATAACAACTGTATAAATATTTTCCAATAACGAACTTTGTAGGAAATTTTTACATAAATAATCGTAAAATGATACTTTCTGCTTTAAGACCTCTCTCTCTCTCTCTCTCTCTCTCTCTCTCTCTCTCTCTCTCTCTCTCTCTCTGATGTTTATATGCCATTTTGGACTCATACTTGGAGAATCTCTCTTTTCTATTTAAATATCAATTTGGGCTCAATACTTTGAGGCTAGTCCACTTTTTGTCTATATTTTGGGCTCGATACTTCCATTTAGTTCTTCTACTCCTCTATAAATTTTGAAAACATACGTGCATAGTTGTTTTTGTTTATTTTTATTTAATCAATTTGAATAATAAAAAGAACTTCTAATCATTAAGTTTAAGATTATTGAGAGTATGTGGATTTAATTTAGATATTTAAATATATGGATTATAATTGAATGAGACTCAAAAGTAAGAAATTAAATTTGGACATTTGAAAGGACTACATTAAGAACATAACATAGTTGAAAATAATTTTAAAATTGTTAAAATCACTTTTATTATTTTCAAAATTCCCACAAAACTAAAAAGATAGTTTTAATCATTTGATACTATCAATTTTGATGATAAAATATTACATTTAAAATTAATTTTAAGTAATTAAAGACTAGTTTTAGAGGGATTTTAATTTTAACAATTTTTAAATCAATTTTACATTAATAAACTTAAAATACAACGCCATTAATTTTAGACATTTAAGTATCAACTAGTTAAGACATATATCTTCAACCAAGAAGTCAATTGTTCAAATCTTTAACCCAACAATCATTTGGACTAACATAATAATAATAATAACAAAACAAGTACAGTTTACTCTTCCACTTCTGAAGAAGAAAATCTTGTCAATTACTGTTGAACTAAGTGAGATTTTTACAATTAAATTAGTGGATCGTCTTTAAAATTTTTACACCACTTAACTCCAATACTCGTGTTTAGGTTTAGTCTGTAGCATGTATGAGTGTGACATGAAATTTTAGTTTTATTTTGGTATCAAAGAGTTGTAGAATCTAATGTTGAAAATGAAGAAACAAAATACGAATAAATTGTAAGTAAAGATGTAGATAAAGTTTTTTCACTATACGCTAACTTTGAGATTTCTTTTAAACAAGGAAATTTGTTGTTTGTGGTTTTATCTTTAATCTAAGCTTACAAGGTAAAGTAGGTATGACTCACATACTGTATTATTCTCCATTTTTTTTCTTAATTGATTTATTAAAAAAAAAATTAAAATTTTTTAAATAATAAAACGAAAAATATGAAAGTTAAAGTATAAAGAAAGATTGATATTGATAAAAGTATTTGACTTATCTGTAAAGAAAAGGAAATGATATGAAGCAATAAGAGAGCGTTTGGTAGAAGAATAACGTGGCTTCTTTATCAACTTAATTAATAATTTCAAATGTGAAATTTGGAGCTCTCAAATATTGATGTGACTATTTTGTGGTTGCCAAACCCCAACCAATAATATTATTACAATTAATATTAACATTATAATAATAGCAAAAGAATAAAAATAAATGATTAGGGGATGGGACCCAATTCAACTTGAAATTTTCACTTTTATGTTCTAATTTTATTTTTTTTTTCTTTTGGAAACACTCATGTTCATCAAACCCCACTAAACCCTACACAAATTAATATAATTCATTAATTTTGTATAGATACGTCTCTCTCAAAGTTTCAACCCTTCTTTTATAATATGATTTAGAATTAGAATTAGAGAGTATGTGTGTTGTACATGCAAAAAAAAGATTATGTGATTGATTTATTTTGGTAGATAAAAAATTTTATCAGCATTTTAAAATTCAATACTATATAATAAATCTTGTTGGCGTATAGATTTAAAATTATGAAAGCAATAGTTATACATAACTTCTTAAACTATGACGTTCTTGTCTTCTTTATAAACACCCCTACCCTGAATTATTCTACTTAACTTATAGTGTAACATATATAACCCAACTTAAAGAATCTAATTTATTAAATATATATATATATTTTTAAGTTTAGGTCAACTTTTTAATAGTCTATCTATATACATATAGAGACAACAAAAACTACACTCTCTACATATAGTAGATTATACAATGACTCAATATAAAACTTGTTATAGAGTCTAGATTAATATTTCAGAGCAACCTAATTGTAAAATAAATATAAACTATAGAACATTTGACAATAAATTTTATTGCACACTAAGGTTTATTGTCATAGTGATGAAATAGAGGATTTCGAGTAAGAAGATGATGAGTTCGATCAATATTCGTTATATTATTCACCATTTTGGGAATAAATAAATAGAACTAAGGAGAGAGGTAATATTTCAGCTCTCCTAATGAATGACATCCTCGTATATAAATAATCCCAACAAATTAACCAATTGTACAACAAATATGAAACGACAACGTATACAAGTAAATAAAGAAAGGAAGGAAAAAATACCCAAAGGTAGTAAAACGATACTGTTTTCTCATTTGTTCTCATAATCATAAAAATATCATTAAAACGATAATCTGGGACGAGTTATGGCAAATGTTTTGATTTAATAAACGTTTAGATTAAATTTTGTTGAAAATATTAAAATATGATTTTAATATTGAATATGTTTAATAAATATCATTAAAAGTAATTTACTTATCTGCTCGTTTGTTTTAAATTATCTTTAACTGTTTTTTTTTTTAGGAAAAAATATTTTTAATATTTATTTACATTTAAATTTAAACATTATTTTTATACCTTAACTTATCAGTTTTTCACTGTATTCAAATAATCATTAATTACATTAGATCTGCAAATTTTGTCTTGCTTTAACTTCAATTATTACTTTTTTAGAAACATAACTTCTGTTATGGGTCATCTCAGACCAAAAATTTTGAGTTCAGAAAAATAAATTATCGTCAAGTGAGGACTAAAAAAGTGTAAGAAATGGGACAATAAGCTAGGGAAAAAAAATATCAAGAGTAAGAAAGGATTTGGGTTGAATGACCCAACTTGCCCACCTCAGCCTCAACCTCTGAGGCTAAGGCGAGCTCCATTCTATCCTTAATGGCCCACTTTCCATGGGTCATGGTCCAAGCCTCCTTTGGCCAGCTCGAACCTATGTTGCCAGATCCTCCTAAGATTTGGACCTCTAGGTCAAACCTCCTATAAATAAGAGGTTATAGGTCTTGCTGGTGTTTTCTTGTAGGTCATCTTGCTTCCCCAATTACAAATTTACTGTTAAAGGTACAGAAAGATTGGGTAAATTTTCTTGTCCAAATTTTGCCATCAACAACTTCAATTATTATTGATAATCATTGGATCAATAAATTAGAGTATTGAACCTATCAACCAAACCTCTAAAAAAAGGGGAGGAGAGAAAAAAAAAAAAAGCCTAAAGCCTCACCTACTCTTTTTTGTTTGTGTCTTTTTAGTTTTAAAAAAAATAATAAAATAAGGATGTGGTACGATTTTGGTATGTGTGCTTTTAAAATGTTTATTTTCGTCATGTACTTTATCGATATTGATTCATTTTTTGTTCCATGTAATTTTAAAATGTTCGTTTTGATTCTTATATATTTTTTTTTTCTTTTTTTCTCCTTTTTGTTACGTGCATTTTTAAAACAACGACCATTTTAATTAGTCCCTTAAAAAAGAAATAAAATGAAAAGAAATAGATTAAAATTTGTCAATTTTTAAAGTATATGAACCAGAATAGATATTTTAAAAGTATAAGGACTAACATGAATTAAAATTGAAAATATATTAAAAAATATTTTTTAAAAAAAGAAAATATATTCGAAAGTTTAACCAACAAAATAATATTTAACATTTAAGAAATTAATTACAAAAATTTAATAATAATAAAATTATTTAGGGGAACATAACATAGGGAGATGAGTTAGGAGAAAGAGGTATAATCCCATAGAAGAAATAAGCAATAATTAAATGAAGTATTTGAAAATGGAGATTGAAAATTTCAAAATTAGATTTTTGGGCGCAGCGGTTGACTTTAATAAAAAAGGGCGAAGAATTATAGAAACCACCATCTTTTACACGGCTTCAGATTCAATTCAAACCCCAATCCATGTGTTTCATTTCATCCCACATTTAAAAATACAAGTGCTCAGTTTTAACGCACGACTAGAATGGGATACAAATTTTAGTTTCATCTTTGAATCTTTATCTTTATTTCATACTAACATAGAAATATATTTTAGTCATACGAATTGAATGAGATGTGTATCATTCTTGGTTGAATGTTAAGTGCTTAAATATGATTCAAAATTTCTATTTTATTTGAAATTCTAAACACTATAATAAATATATTTTAAAAGTTCACTCCTTGACCTTTTTTTTTCTTTTGTGCTATGTGTCTCTTAGAACAAAACAAAAGGTTATTTTATTTTTAAGAATATGTTTGCTTAAATTTTTTTAGTGCAACAATTGCATAGATGGAAGAGAGGAAGTGTAAACCAACTACCACTAAGCTCACTTTGACGAATACATTGATTTAGTACTTTGTACGGCTACAAAATGTTAAATAAATAAAGAAAAAAGTTAAATCAAAAGTTGAGTTAGTTTTTTTCTAATGAACGATTGTTCAAAAGCATTTAGAGAATGATTCGTTGGTCTCATCCAAGCAAATAGCAATTGTTTATTTTTTTTCTTTTTCTTTTTTTTTTAAATAATATAAAGTTCATTGGAGCCAATACATGAACGTATATGGTATATTTGTTGGAAAAGACAAATTTGGAAGACGTCTTAAAATCTTTATCATTGATATTATGTATTTGATGTGCTACCATATTTGAAAAATATTTAAAATTACTTTGCTTGCTATATAAAAGATTATTAGGAATACTTGTTCATTGGAAGAAGAAAAAAAATCAGCATATATTATATTTAAATGTTTTTGTGGAAGGCATGTCTGGAAGAATATTTGATGCGCACTTTGACCCCTATTATTTTGAATTTTAAATTAATTAAATGAAAACTATTTTTTTATTGCCACCGTAGGAAATTTGGATGGGATAATTAAATTAAAAATCGCATACAACAATATATATTGTAGTTTTTTCTTTATTAATTATTGTTGACACCAAATTTTAGATGGATAATAACCTTCAAAACATAAATGAAGGATTTTAATGTCAAAATCAATATGAGAATTAAATAATAAAGAATAAGTTATATATCTCATATAGAGCTATTACGGTGTATTTATAAAGTATTAAACGTATGTTTTATCTTAAATTTACTAGGATTAAGATCATATGAGATTTTCTTAATCTAAATAAAATCAAATCTTATCTTGATTTTTTACTTATTTTATTAGATTCAAGTACACTCGCAACAAATATTTCTTCTCTTAATAATAAAACAATAGCTACGGATTTTTTATTATTATTAATATTGTTATTTCTTAAACTTGTTGGTAAAATATACTTGTTTTGAAACTCATTATATAAACATTGTGGTTTTATTGATCTTATCTCTTCCAGAGACAAAAATCCATAAAATATACAGAAAGAAAAAATGGATAAATCCTCTTCTCTTCAAGAGACAAAGTGTAACTTTTTGTTCCAACCTCATCTTTTGAAGACATGCAGAAATCAGCAAAATAACAAGGTTGATCAATTATTGGGATTCGGTTTGATTTCAAAATTTAATTTTTAGGATTCAAAAGATTGTAATTTTATTTTTAAAATTTGAATTTTGTTTTAATTTGATATCCAAGTTTCAAATTTACACTTTTAACTTTGATTTTTCATTAAATACTCACATTTCTTCTTTAATTGGTAATGTATATTAATTAATTTTAAAAAACTAAAGAATAATAATTAATTAAGTTTTACCAATTTTTTGTCACTATTAAAATCAATTTTAAAATCTCACTTCATAATTATTTTGAATTAATTAATCGACATTAATGCAAAAATCTTAAAGTGAGTAGTTAGTGAAATATAAGATTTAAAGCGTACAGCTTGAAATTTAGTAACCAAATTGAAACAAAATTCAAATCTCAAAAAATAAAATTGAAATCAAACTCAAAACTAAAAAACTAAAAATATAACATTTTGAAACTTACGAACTTAATGAAAACTACCAAAAATGTATTTTTTATTCTTTTTTCCAAATTAATAATAATAAAGAACTGAATTTCATGAAGTCTGAAAGAACTCAATTTCAAATGGTAAAAGCTTCACCAACCACTTACGAAACTCATTAGTCCAACTCTCACGTCAGGGAAGTTTCATTATTATTAGTTTGATTTATTATTTATATAAGTTTGTTTAGAAACTCTTATTGTAGTTGTAAGTGTAACAAAGACAAGACCAATCTAACAACTCTTTTTAAGGTAAGAAATCAATACTTTGTCACTTTTGCTTTGGGACAACTTTTCTATGACATTTAAAATTTATGAACATAATAATTTTAGAAAAGCTTAAATCCCCCTTTTAAATCTATTTAATGCTTTTTGTGACTTCAAACTCAATTTCAAGACTCATCTCCCACAAATTTAATGTCTTATTCTTCAATGCTTACATTCTAAAAATAGGCCATTCCCAGAAGTAGACGAAAAAATAAAATAAATAAAAAGGCAACACCTAATTTTCAACGATTGTAACTAATTTCTCAAGGATTATTACTTCCACCCTCAATTATTTTATGAATATTTCACCTTCTCAAATAGAGATCTTCAGCATACCTATTTTAGCAGAAATTTAAATTAAAAATGTTAAGGCCTCATTTATTATCAACTTTAATTTATTATTTAAAATTTATGACTAACCAAGAATAATTTTTACTAGGGATTCAACAAAAATCAAAAAACCAACCTGGTCACACTAGTCCGTTTGTTTTTTTACTATAAAATTGGAGGTATTGGTTTATATTTAGAAAAAATCAAAAAGTACTGATTTGGATCGAATTTTGATTGGAAAAACCAATTAAAACTGAACCGCGAGAATATATACCCTTAAAAATAAATTCTAACATTAGATACATTTTAGCGCTTTAATTATTATGGTGCATATATATTTATTGTTTTTTTAAAAAAAGACTACTTATTAATGGATTGTGTATGTTTTTTTTTTTTTAGAAAGTGTCAAGAAAAAAACATAAAAATGTCCAATTTCGATCTATATGTATAAAGAAAAAATGGTGGGCCCAATTTTAATTTAGGATTGGCAAAAAAGGCATATTTAAAACAAAATTAGAAACTAAAATTAAATTTTAAAAGAAAAAATATAAAAAATCAAGAATCAAATAGATGATGAACCGAACTAAGTAAAACTCAATTCATTGATTTTGTTCTTTATTAGATATCGATTTGAATCTCTTATTTTTAAAACCAATTAATTTGATTTAGATCTTGATTGACTCCAAACCTAACAAAATTCAACCGAATATCACACTAGTTTTTATACTTAATGCTTCGCTTTTAGAACCACTTCTATTGTACAAAAGTCTAAAAAGAAAATTAGAAAGATATTCTTCAAAATTCTGAAATTTCATCCGTATTTTAAAAAATATTAAACAAATATAATGTTCATTATATTTTATTAAATAGATGTACACAATAGCATGAGTATAATTTAGTAACAACTGACACATATTACCTTGTTTTTGAGGTCCAATATTTAAATCTCTTTACTCACATTTGTTGTATTTAAAAAATAGTTGTTAAATATGATAATTGCATTTTTCTTTCTTTATTTAGAAAACCGAAATAAATAAAGCCCCACCAGGAGATGTGGCCCACATTTGGCATGATGTATTGATTTATCTTTTTAATTTTCAATTTTGAATTCTAACTTAAACTTATATAAGTGTTTCAATTTTTGTCAAATTTTAATAAATTCAACATAAAAAAAATCAAATATAATATAAAGTTGACCTTAATTAATGCATACAATTGATCATTGATAAAAACTCTTAATCTCATGATTTTTTTAAAAAATTATCTTTTTAGTCTCCAAATTTTAAACAATATGTGTCTGAACCATGAGTTTTAAATATGTACATTTTTAGTTCCCAAACTTATAAGAACAAGTTCATTTGGTCCCTGAGTTTTCAAAATATACATTTTCAATCCCTGAGTTTTTAAAAATAGGTTTAAAAGATCCATAATGTATTTTTCCTTTGAATTTTTAAAACTAATTATATGTTATTTAAAAATAGAAAAAAAATAGTTTTAGAGAAGAGATGGTTTTTACAAATTATTCTTTTAATTTACAGTGTAATCTATCTATACTAAATACAAAAGGTCGTATAAGGGGAGAATCTTTGTCTCCTCATTTTGCCCCTATGTTTTTATTAAAACCGTAATTTGCCCTTTCTAGATGGGATAAACTCTTTTTAAGTGCAGTGTTTATTGCAGTAGGTGCAAATGTTCAACTCTTCGAGATGGGGCATGATTCTTCGAATACAAGTGTCTTTTGAGTCCGATAGATACACTTGATATTAATGTGTTGCATCTATTACAAACTCAACAGCGGGAGTTAAATATCGAACTGTTGCATTCTTTCCCTTATGGGGTGAGATGCATGTATATAATAATAATAATAATAATAATAATAATAATAATAATAATAATAATAAATACGTTTGTTTACATTAAAAAAATATTTTAAAAATGTTAGTAGAACAAATAAATTCTCAATTAAGTAAGTTTATAAAATCGAGTTTAGAAAATTTAAACACAACAAAAACATTTAAAGAAAAAATAAATATCTTGGAGACAGAAAGTTATTAAAGTTTTCAAATACTGAGGATGGACAAAAGTTTAAAAGAAAATATTTTAAAAAGGGAAACAAAGTTAAAAAGAGGAAGAAAAATTTTAGAGAGAAAAAAAATACATATAATTAAAGATTTTTTCTCTTGTTGACAAAAAAAAAACTATAAAAAAAGAGAAAGTAAAGGAGAAAAAAATTGCTTAGAGGAGTAAAATTAAATTATTCTTATATGTATTGTTTTATTTCTATGATGACATTTTACAACAATTTTTGATACATTTGAAATAGGATTTTTATAGATACTGCATAAATAATTTAACTTATGAGTGTGTTTTTGTTTTATTTATAACGTTGAGTTTTAGAAAATAAAATATTTGTATATAACGAGATAGTGCTTTTTCAACTCTCTCAAAATGGAAGCTGTTTTGTGGATTATTACTGTTTGTAAGAACCCGGCTAGCTGGTGCATTGGCCTTACCATAATAGGGCCGAGGAGGAACCAATGAAAAGCCAGGGTAGAGCTTCGGAGCCGGCCCAAGTATATAGTATATATTTGTACTAAACTTTTAGATGATTAAATATTATCTTAGAACTTTAAATTAAAAAATGTTGACAAAGCACGTGTTCATTACTAGTTATTTAAAATAATAATAAAAAATTATTTGAGAGATTTTTTAAACTTATTTTAAAAATTTAAAAACTAAAAACTAAAAATGTACATTTTTAAAATATATGGACCAAATGAACATGTTCTTATAAATTTGGAGACTAAAAAAAAAAAAAAAAATATGTTTCCAAAAAAAACGAAAAAAGAAAAAACAAACAAACAATATGTCCTAACTTTTCATTGGAGTCTCATTTATTTTATAATTTGCATAATACTGATGTGCAAATTAAGTATACAGAAATCTCTGTTAACAGTAAGTTTAGAATCATTTTCAAATAATAATTCAAAAGTTAAAATATTAATTTATATCCTATATTTTGAACATCGTTTAGTTTTAATTCCTGTTTTTTCAATTATTCAATTTTAATTTATATATGTATAATAAATCTTAAATTTAGTTTTAAAGTTGGTTTACTGTTTATTTAAAAAAAAAAAATTATTATCAATAACATTTTATTATGAATTTTGACAGTACATTCACCAATTTTATTTTCTTCCATGAAAATAATAATAATAATAATTATTATTATTATTTAAATATATAATTTAGCAAAAGTACAAATTCTAAAATTAAATAATTAAAAATATATGAACTCAAATTAAACAAATTTGAAAATATAAAGGGTAAAACCAGATCTCATTTTGTTCAAAATTATTGTTTATAATAATGTGTTCATATAATTTTGTTTGTTTGTTTTAAATGTTAGAAGTTTATGGTGCTCCTTACAGCACCGGCCAGCAGTGACCATCAGTGTCATGTCAACATATCAAGCATACGATTGTCCCGCCAAAATTTACCAGAACCGATGGATCATAACTCGTCCCCACGTGTCAACATCGCAGTGGCAAAATTGTAAAAAAAAAAAATAACCACAATAATTTGTGACCGGACATTTTCCCCAGATTACCGAATATTATGAATTTGATTCCGTTCGATCCTATTCCACGTCAGCCCTTCTTACTTCCCTGGGGCTGCTCCCTCCAAAATTTTCTCTTCCTCTTTTCTCTGACGTGGATCTCTCTCATACTCCCGCATACCCAATCCCTGTCCTCCACGTCACTCTTTTATTTGATTTTATCTTTTCTTTCGCCCTTAAAATCTCCCTCCCCCTTCTCTTTCCCTCTCCTCTCTCGCCATCGCAAATTTTTCCACCAAACCCTAACATACAAATCCTTCTTTTAATTTTTTTTCATCCGAATATTCTCGTCCCAATTCCGATTCTTAATTTTTGTTTCCATCTCTTGATTTTTTTTGCTCTTCTTTAAATCCGTGGTTGCTTCTTTCTGCTCTGCTACCTAGCGCTGAGGTTGAGTTATGGAGATTCCTGTCATTAACAGGTTTAGCGGGTTGGAAACCGGGATGAGTTCCTTGCCAAATCCTACTCTCTTACCTCAGATTTTGGCATCCCCATCTGGATTCCAAACCCTATCTCGATCTCTAGATCTCTGGAAATGGAGCGCTGTTATTATCGCTGTTGTTGCTACATTCAGCAGCGTAATCAACCGGATTAAGCTTTTGTTTGTCATTTTCCGACGCCAGAAACGTATTCTGCAGGAGATTGTTTATGATTCTGACTCCGATAGCGAATACTCTGTCGACGATTCTGCCAGCTCTGTTTCGTCGGTTTGGTCGGAGTTTGAAGAAGACGATGCCGATGAGCCCGCCGCCTCGTCTTCTCGTAGTTGGGATTTCACTGACCGGGATTTTCATGTTAGAGGCTCCGATTACTACTTGAACGATGACGAAACGAAACGGACTCTGAGACATCGACGGAGCTTCCACAACCGAGACGGAGAAGGCGACCATTTTTCGTGGGCCGATCTCAGCGGAGGTAAAAGCGTTGTGAAATTATGGGACAATCTCAGATTCGAATTCGATCACTGTCACTCCGACGCGAATGAAATCCGCGTCTACGATGTAATCAAAGAGCAAACAATCGGGTCGATTCTAGCCGGGAAATCGCAGATAGCACCGTCGTTGACGTCGACGTTACTGTTATCAGTGGCGGAAAATGTTTCCGGGAAGACGTCGGTGAATCTCTGGGACACGCGCGTGGGTTCCCAAATCCCAGCGTTAATCGCCGAGTGGAAGCCGGTGACCGGAAAGGTTTTGGGTGTTAAATTTACCGGTAACCAGAAGGTGTATATTAGTGGAGACGCAGGAAAAATAACGGTCGGTGACGTGAGAAACGTGAAGTCGCCCCTAAAGAATTTAACGGCGGTGGATATGGAGACTTGGTTCGACGCCGACGCGGTTATGGTTTCGGCGGAATAGGATGAAAAGAAAAAATCCGAGTCAGCAGGTGAGTTAATCATGACTCGGACGGTGACTCGGGTTAGTTAGAAAATAGCTGTTCTCGATTCTCCCTTAATCATTAATGGCTGAATCAGCCACAGCCTTTTTTTAAAAAAGCCCCCACGAAAAAAGAGGACAAACAAACAGATTGTAAATAATGTAATATTTTATTTTTCATTGAAGCCCAAATAATTATGAAATGCATGGTATTTGTTTATTGTCCGACATCTACACCTGGTTATTGTTATAATTTGTTGCAGGAATAAATAAAGTAATGAGAATCAAAAGTGGTTGAATGAACCACATAATTTGTTTAATTGTGTTGATTATTAGCCATAACCATTAAAAGAAGATCAAATATTTTAAAATGTGTTTACAATATTAATATTTGTAAAATGGGACAGAGATTGATTGGGATTGGGAATGAGGAATGGGTTTGTGTGAAAAATAAAGAAAGTAAAGAAAAAAAGGGGTTTGGATTGGTAATGAAGTAAGAAAAGTTGAGAAGAATTGACACTTGGATTTAGGTCAAGCATTTTGGTGCTGATAAGAAGATGAGAGACGTCACGAAAGGACTTGTTGCGTCTAATCATCGCCAACTCCAGCTTGCAAAGCTTCTAGGATATACATTCACTACCAATTATCCACATCTCCTTTTATCTTTCACGACCTAAATAATTTGGTAATTCATATGCTATGTAGTAGTAGTATGTACAACAACAAAATCACACATAATTCAGATGATATACCATGTTTTTATAATCTAAATTTTGTTCCCTTTCACTATTACAAGCAGGGACGTTTCTTTATTTTTGTGTAATTTGTATGAGAATTTGGGAGGAAACTTACGTAGAAAATGCAATTCTGTATGATGTGATGATTAGACATATATGTAGATAACATTTTTAATTTTAAAGAATTATATCTCTTCCTTCCTAATTAATTAAGTGATACATGTTTATGCCTACAAATTAATTCACATGTTTAAAAGTCACCTCACCTATATATAGATTGAAGAACCGGTGGCAAGATAATGACGATGACTAAAATTGATATTATTTTTAAGTTAATTATTAAACTAGGCATCCTAAAATGTTAAATGCTAAAATAGAGTTCGACCCCCCCTCTCCCCACAAACACCACTACTAGAAATTTGGTTTATGTTGATGGCCAAAAAAAATCAAGGAAGACATATTTTGATGGCCAAAAGACATCAAGAAAGCCGGTCGTTTTGTTGATGGCAAAAAAACGTCAACACAAACCCTATCTTGATGGTCATGGCAAGATAGGTTATGTTGATGTTTTTTGTCCATCAAGTATCGGAGCTTGACCATCAAGAAAGTTACTTTTGTTGATACTTTTTGAACGTCAAAGTAGATAAATATTGATATTTTTTGTCCATCAAGTATTTGTAAATAACCATCAAGAAAACTCTTTTTATTGACGTTTTTTGGCTATCTAAATATAGTATGATGTGTTTTTATTGACGTTTTTTGGCCATCCATAATCCACATTTCTTAACGTTTTTTGGCCATCAACTATAACAAGTTGAGGAAAAAAAAAAGATCCGAGTCATTGTGACCCCCCACAAGCAACCTATAATCAACCCCAAAACAATTTGCATACACCCTAAACAACTTAGATACAATTTTACACATATCCTGCATGTCGCCAACTACACAACTCCAATTTTTCACTCACATTATTCCACTGAATCATATAAAAAACAAAAGAAAAAAAAAACAAGAATCCAATCTTTCAATGAAATAACGGGGCCTATGGGTTCTGAATGGATAAAAAAAAATAATGTGAAAAAAAATTGCAAAAGAAGAGAGAAAAAAAAAAAAGAAAGGGGGCTTAGGGGTTTAAAAGGAAAAAAAAAAAAAATGTGAAAAAAAATTGCAAAAAAAGAGAGAAAAAAAAAAAAGAAAGGGGGCTTAGGGGTTTAAAAGGAAAAAAAAAAAAAATGTGAAAAAAAATTGCAAAAAAAGAGAGAAAAAAAAAAAAGAAAGGGGGCTTAGGGGTTTAAAAGGAAAAAAAAAAAAAATGTGAAAAAAAATTGCAAAAAAAGAGAGAAAAAAAAAAAAAGAAAGGGTTGAAACTGAAAGAAGAAAAAAAAATGTTGCATAAAAGAAGAGACAGCGAGAGCAAGAGGGGGACCACGCCAGTGAAAGCGAGAGCGAGAGCAAGAGCGAGACCGACGGACGGAAAAGAGGCCTTTCAAGCGAAAGAAGCGACACCAACGATACTCGAGCACACCCAAGCGATACCAATGATACTCGAGCGATCGGCGGCGAGACTTAGCGACGACGGCCGGACGAAATCCACGGGAGGTCTACTAGCAACGGCGAGACTTACTTATTACCCTCACATTCCATGCTTTCTTAATTAAATTTGAGTATTTAATAATAAAAAAAAAGTACCTTAAACTTGGGATGTCATCTAATTCGATTTGAATCCATTTATTTTATGCTTTCTTCTTCAAATGAAAAAAGATTTAGCCTTGACGTTGAAAATATAGATCTTTCCAAATCTACCTAGATTTCATTTAAATTTGGGTATATATCAAATTTTATCTCAATCATCTAAATCTTAAGTTTTTATCCTCAAACCAAATTAAATTGAGGGTAAAATCTCAAACTTACCTAAAGTTAAAATTTGGCTATATTTCAAAATTTATTCCAAATTTAGAGTTTATCCTCAAAACCAATATGAGAGTTTTTATTTTCTTTTCTTTTTAGTTAATATTTCATTATCACTTAAATTTTAAAAATTATTTTTTTCTATTTAATATTTTATGCACACTCTCTATAATTATAATATTCTAATTTTCTAGTTTACAAAAAAAAAATCTATGTCATATTATCTTTAGCCCAACTGAGTGGGTACTGGTACTCCAGACAATTTTTAAAGATAAAAAAATTAGAGATATTTTAAAATTATTAGATATAGAATAAAGTGTGAAAATATATTCACATTTTAGAGAGAGAATATAATTATAAATATAGACTAAAATATATTTTACATAAGAGTTCGGTGAATTTTAAAATATATCTTTGATATATAAATTTAAATCAAATTTTAGTAAAATACAACATTTGTATTTTTGTTAAATGTGTGAGTTTTTAAAAATATCATTAAATGATTGGTTTTGAGATGCTTTGTTTTCTTGATGGCTAATTAGTGTCCTTCTCACTTTTCTTGATAGGCAATGACCATCAAGAAAGAGTTTTCAAATTTATTATAGTTATGGTCTATAATTTCATCTCCACCAATTATACTCATTGTTGAATTAAAAAAAAAAAAGCCCACACAAATGATAAATTAATTTTGTTCAGTCTTCAAATTTATTAACAAATATATAGTTTGGAATGCTATACCCATTTATAACTATTCAATTTTTTATTTTTAGCATTTTAAAATTGGGTTTATGAACATTAAATCTACAATTTATTTGTCTTTCTAACTTTGTTGCTAGCCGTATTTCTAGAAAAAAAAAATTAATTTCTAAAACATAATATCTATAAATGTGTTTTTTGGGTTTTTTTAATTAATGTCCATCTTCTCCCTTTTCTTGATGGACAATGACCATTAAGAAAGAGTTTTCCCGATGGTTTTGCCCATCAACGAATCTAAAAACTTCTCCATTTTCTTGATAGGCAATGACCATCAAGAAAGAATTTTTTTTAATGCTTTTTTACCATCAACAAATCCAAAAACTACGAATTCATTATTTGGGCTTTTTCTTGATGGCCAATTAATGTCCATCTTCTCTTTTTTTTTGATGGGCAATGACCATAAAAAAAGAGTTTTTCTAATGGTTTTTGCTCATCAATGAAACCAAAAACTTCTCTATTTTCTTGATGGGAAATGACCATCAAGAAAGATTTTTTTTTTTTTTTTTTTTTTTTTTTGGTTTTTGACATCAAGAAT
>QLSR01000643.1:1613931-1682578 GCA_031780015.1 Citrullus colocynthis
GAAAAAAAAATTTTTTTTTTTTTTTTTTTTTTTTTATGGTTTTTGACATCAAGAATCCAAAAACTAGGAATTCATTATTTGGGCTTTTTCTTGATGGCCAATTAATGTCCATCTTCTTTTTTTATGGGCAATGACCAAGAGTTGTCTTTTTGCCCATCAACGAATCCAAAAACTTCTCCATTTTCTTGATGGTCATTTTTGACCATCAAAGATTCCAAAAACCGGTAATTCATTATTTGGACTTTTTCTTACGTACTTTTCAATCAAGAAAAATATTTTTCTTGATGTACATGCACATCAAGAAAAATATAAACCTTTCTTGATGTTCTAAGACCATCAAGAAATATAAATTTAAATAAATAATAATTTTAAAACATCTAAATTATGGTTTTCTTGATGGTTTCTTTTTATGACCATCAAGAAAATAAAAAACCCGTCCATCAAGAAATGCCAAATTTGTAGTAGGGACGCTAAAATAAAATTCGACCCTGCACACGCGCGCACACACTATATGACGAGTTTAGAATGAATCACACACAAAGTTATTATATGCCTTGTTCACTTAATTCTACCACATTCATAAATATAATAAAAAATTACAATAATTATGGAGTGCTTAATAATTCTTATGACTAATATGTCAATGGTTAATCATGTCATCACATAGATTAATGAATTATTAATGGATAAAAGAAAAGTTTAATTTATGGAATAAAACGTCTGTTACAATTTTTCATTTTATTACAGAGGAAGTAACAAAGATTTGAATATCTCCCCTCTAGAAATGAGTATGTGTCAATTTCTGTTACCACCGCATTTTATCCCTTCAACGAAGCACATGGATCCCCTCTTACATTAGTTGAGTATTATGGGCCACTCTCAGGAGGCCCAGTTTATGGTGTCATTCTATCATTGGGCTAAGGCCCAGATTATGGTGTCACTCATTCCTTGGGCTAAGGCCCAGATTATGGTGTCACTTATTCCTTGGGCTTCCACGAAGCAAACCCAGGATTATTTCGAAATTTCATGGCTACCCTTTTCGGATGCTGCATTTACCAATATTGCCCTGGGTATCTAATTTCTTTCAACACTGTACATAGAATATAATGAAATATAAATATTTAACATTCATTCTAAACTCACACATAATTTTAAATTCAAATCCAAATACAATTGGTTTGATCGGACATCATAATTTTTCTAACTGTTGTAAATATTCTCCTACGTTAATCAATAGCTCTCAATAAAGGGGAAAAAACCCTCTAACCATAAACTATAAAAATTATGTCATTGATGAATATACATTGTCTTAAAGAAAAAATATATACCTTCATATTAAATTTATAAATAAAAACAAGTTAAATAATTGCCTAATATACTAATTTTAATATTATAGTATATTTGTCCCTGCAATTAACATAATATTTTAAATTTTTCAGTGAGAGCATATATAATTAAACCATTTGAATTATTTTCCTGCTATTAGATTAAAAAATGCAATACTTGATGACTTCTATATTAAAAATTGTCACAGACTTATGTAATAAAAAAAAATAGTGTAATGTGCAAAGAATCATATTAATAGAACACATGCATGACGTAAGTGTAAGCAATGCCGTCATGTCGGCGCCGAACACCGCCATTCAATCAAATTTTTATGTAAGCTTGTATAGTCGAAATTTATGGCTAATAATTTTTGTTTCTTCTAAACATGGAAGGACTTTTAATTTTGTTTATTATTATTATTACTATTTTCTCAAATATATATGAGGTGGGGATTTTCACACTAAATTTGGGAAGATGCATGCCTTTATTAACTATCATATGTTGAAGATAGCCTATAATAAGACAGAATATATATGAATTTCTAAAAAGAAATTCAATGTGTTAGTCTATGAAATTAGATAATTTAGAAGTTTTGGCATTCAATTTTTTAAAGTAAAATTTAGTCTTTAAAATTTAATTTTTCTATTATAATAAAAATGTAAAATTTGAATTATAGATATTTTGGTCGCTAACCATTATTATAGGTCAATTGGATATGTTTAGTTTGACATTTAACTTTTAATTTATAACAATCTATTATTTATATGCTTCTAAATTTGTAATGATAGAATATTTTGAGTTCGTAAATTTTAATTTGGCAATTTATTCTTCCCGATGACAAAATGGTGAGTGTATTATTTTGAAACATCTAAACATAATAAAGTATTTAAAGTATTTATAAATTTTGGTATTTGACTTTTAAAGTTTAAAGATTGAAATTTATATAAAATAAAATTGACAAAATTAGACCAATCACCTTGTTCTTTAGCTTAAAAGTATGTTCGGAGACTGATTTTAAAATAATTAAAATTACTTTTCTAAGTTTTGAAATCACTCTTAAACATGCTTTAATCGTTCAAAGTTACTTTTAATGATATGAAAACTACATTTAAATGTGTCAAATTAAATATTAAATTAATTTTGAGTGATTAAAAATATGTATTTTGGAGTTAGTTTGAATATGACAAAAATGATTTTAACCAAATTACTCCCAAATATACACCAATGTAGTACAAGATGTGCTAAAAATAACCTACCTACCCCTCGAACATTTTCTTTAAGACAACCATGGTAATAACAGGGATGAAACTTTCAACTCCTAAAGAAGAAGATCGTGCCAATTAGTTAAGCTTATTTTGGTCCCTCAACTTTAACGGAGAGGTTAAATATTATTCTATTCAATCAAAATTAAAATTTTGATCTAAAAAAATGTAAATAAATTAAATCAAATTTCAAGTTCCCTCTAGTCTTCAACTTTTATAAGATAAGTAAATAAATTTTAAATTGTAACAATTAAGTTTTTGTACTTTTAAATTTTCAACCATTTAGCCTCTAAACTTTTAACAAGCATCAATTTAGTTGTAATACTTTACAATTTACAATGATTTAGTTCCTATCATAAAAAAATATTATTAATATTGATAAAATTTCTTACACGTATAGATTGGTAAAGTAATTAAGAGTTCAATTTGTTTATAAATTATAAAGATTAAGTCAGGTGAGATTTTTCACAACTCGAAGTAGAAAGAGTAAATTGTTATTTTTACAAATTTGAAGGATGGAGTAAGTAGTTGGTTGTATCAAAATTAAGGAAGAAATAGCGATTTTGAAGCTATTATTATTATTATTATAATTATTATTATGATGATGAATTTTTGAGAAGACAGTTTTATTAATTAAAAACAAATTAAACTGATACACCCATTCCTTGTAAGAAAACAGAGGATAGGCAATCAGGAAAACCATGCTAACAAATACAACGTTGTGGTGTGGTATTTTATAAATTTTGGTTAAAAAAAAACTACTTTTAACTTTATGTTTTCTTTCATAAACCGAAAATTTGGTGGTAGTAGTGAAATGAAATGAAATTGAGATCTTAAATTTATCACATCCGTTTAGCTTATAAACTTACGCAAGTTGACTTTTAATGAAAACAAATTAATTAGATTTTAGGATAGATAGTCCATCTCCATCAGATAGCCAATAATTAATTAAAGAAAACAAACCAACTCTCCTAAGCTAATTGACCGCGTGGAACAACCAAGGAAAGACGACTCATCCCATATCACAATTCTGGAATCTTCAATCACAAACAATTAAATTTATATAAAAGAGATAATAAAGAATGAATTGAATTCTTATGTAAGTAATTCACAAATTATACAGAAAAAGAACGAGGTGGGTGGGATGAATAATGATGAAGATGATTTTAAAATTCAGGAAGGGCTTTAAGAAACTCCATGAAAGAAGGGGACAGGGAATTAAGCAAAGCAGGGGAAGAAAACGGCGGGGTAAGATCGGAAGAATATCTGAGAAGAGAAGGATTAGTCTGCCTCTGCACTACACTCTGTTTCTGATCTCCACATTCATTCTCCTCCTCCGACGACGACGAAGATTCATTGTCGTTAGAATTTCTGTCCGGCAACGACAAGGACAAGGGTAAGGAGGGCGGCGGCGGTGGGGTGAAGCCGGTGAGGCGTTGAACCAAGGCCATGAAGTCTTTTGGGTGGGTGTGGATGATTTTGGGGGAATGGGTGTAAATGATGACGGGCTGCCGGAGCTGGGGCTTACGAATCAAACGAGAATCTTTGTGGATTAGGAGAGGAGAAGGGCGAGGGCCATTGATTTCGCAGGATTTAGGTGGGCTCATGGTGGAGGAGTTAATTACCAATTACAGAGCAATTTCGAGATTGGTAATTTTAATTAGAACTGAAGTTGATTCAATTAAAAGAGGGAAAAAAGTGGTTAATTTTTTAGAGACAGAGATGGGGAAATATGAATATATATAGCCAAATTTTTGTAATGTAATTGAGGGCGGATGATGTTGAAGAAAGAGAGGGAGATGCTGGGCAGGGATTTCTGACCGTTGACCTTCCTCTACCAATTATTATTTTATATTTTTATGATGCTATGCTTTGTTTATTTATTTATTTATCTTTTATCTTAATTATTATTTATAAAAATACAATTTGGGTAATTGTTTAGTTTTAAGAGATGGAATCAAACGGAGACATGTCGCATGTGAAACTTTATTTTATAATGGTTTAATTAGGAGATTGAAATGTTGTGTCATTCTTTAATTTATTCAAACTAAACTAACCTATACTTGGTTGGTTTAACTTTTAGAAATCTATAATTAATTCATTTTTCTATGGTTAGCTTGTGGGAATAATTTTCTTCTCTCTCTCTCTCTCTCTCTCTTTTTTTTTTTTTTAATTTTTTATTTTTTTTTTTTTCTTTTTTGAATATTTTTTTTTTTTTTTTTATATTTTTATAAAAAACCCCTCTCTCTCTCTCTTTCTTTTTTTTTTTTTTTTCTTTTTTGAATATTTTTTTTTTTTTTTTTATATTTTTATAAAAAACCCCTCTCTCTCTCTCTTTCTTTTTTTTTTTTTTTTCTTTTTTGAATATTTTTTTTTTTTTTTTTATATTTTTATAAAAAACCCCTCTCTCTCTCTCTTTCTTTTTTTTTTTTTTTTCTTTTTTGAATATTTTTTTTTTTTTTTTTTTAAATATATAATTTTCTTTATTTCCTTTTATCGATCGTTTATGATAATACATGTAAATCTTTTGTCCTCGCTTTTATGTGTTTAGGGTTTTTTATTTATGATGATCAAACAACACTCTAATTAAAACATCCTAGCTTGTTATGGTTTGAGTATAAATTAGGTTGTTAGACACCATTAATTAATACTTATCCATTTATAATGTAGGGTTTGAGTATCTTTTCCTCTCTTATTTATGATGAAAAGGACCCAAAAGACCCTCCATCCATAATGATCATTTTGCAAGTTTTATTAAAAATGTGCATTTTTAAGTTTAATTAATATTTCATCTCTTATTTATGAGAAAATTAGTCTAAAATTTTGAAGGTTTACCCTTCCTTTAAATCTAAAAGGAACATTCAAATTGTTTATCTTAATTGGAATAACAATATTTGTCGTTATATTTATTTTGTCGTTGATGATTGATTAACAAATATATATTATAACTTTTGATACGGGCATTAATGATTCACTCAAAAACTAAGATCTCGTTTTATAATTATTTTTATTTTCGATTTTAAATTTTTTAAAATTAAATCTACAACTAGTATTTTGACCTACTGAATTTTTCATTTTTTATTTTGTTACCTACATTTTAAAAGTAGTTTCAAAATCCAAACTAAAATTTGCAAACTAGAAAAATAAAATTTACAATTTTCCTTTTTATGGTAGAATTTGCCTATGTTTACTTTAAATGGTGAGAAAAAACAAATTCATTCCTTTTAAAAATTATATAGTTCTCGAATGAGACCTAATATATGTAAATAAATAAATAAAGCTCTTAGATAAGATTAGACAGTTTTAAAAGTCCAATATATTCAAGAATAATTAAAATGTAATTTATTAAAAATAATATCTGACCCCTCCAAAGATCTAACTCTATATCCGTCCTTAATAATATTTCAATTATAGAAAAGGTATAGAATTCAACTAAACATAAACAAAATTAACCTATATAAAGTGTTCAACTTGAAAATTTACAAAAACTTATTAATATAAATCTTGTAGCCAAATAATGACAATAACATAAGGACATAAGTAGTGACATGAATTTGTGGTTGTGATTTGAAATATATCGGAGATACAATTTGAGGGACTTTCCGTTGACCAACGACGGCGGAGGCCGCGAAAAGTCAATAATGACATTAATCTGTTATTAATTATGATTTTATAATTTAATTCTTTCAAATGCGGTTTTTAATTTTATTAGATTGATACAGCGTACATAGTGACGATGAACATTATACAAAATTAAATAAAAAATGAATAAAACATTTCACACTGTACTTTATTGACCATATAATCTTCAAAGTCTGCCTCTGTCTCCTATTTTACTTTCCAACAGTGTTATATATATATATATATATATATATATATATATATATATATATATATATATATATATATAGGGAAATTTCATAGCAGAATATGGTTTTTTCTCATTTATCATTCTATAAAATATGTGAATCATATAAAGTATTCAACATTTTCGTTATATTAAAAACACCCAAATCTAAATCAAGCTTGAACAATGAGATATATTAATGAAATATTAGCGACGGTTGCGGTTCAATTAATTAACTTCTTTTAAAAAAAAAAATTACCATTTTTTTTTCTTTAAAAAAAAAAAATCTAATAAGTAACCTAAAAACGTGTGTGATTTTAAGCACACAGTCCTTTTAGAAGAAAATTATAATGAAGGCTATTGAGTCACTACGTTCAATTCAAAGATCCTTTTTTGTGTTTTTAAACAACTGTCTTCTTTATTTTTCCTTTTTTGGTAGGACGCCATCTTCTTCCATGATTAATCACAATATATACTTATTATTGATTGTTTGCCATGCAAACTCTTTCTTTTATTTAAACTAAATTTACTTTTCTTTTCACTCCTTTTTCTATAATTATTTTAACAATAAGCCACCATAACCACGTTGTTTTCTAAAGAAATTAAAAAAATATATGTATATATGCTTGATGATTATGTTAGAATATAATACACAAGCATACTCAACTATCATAAAACTTGTACCAATGATTTCAAAGTGAGAGACTTAATTTTTTAAGTTTACATGTTGAAGGAAAAAAAAGAGAGAATTATTTACTTATATCCCTAAACTTTTAGCATTCTATCCTTTTATATTATATATATATATATATATATATATATATATATATATATATATATATATTATTAATAAACCCACAGACAGAAGACTTTCACGTATTTTATTTTATAAATAAAGTGACAATTGACATTCTCAAAATAAGGTTGAAAAAGTTGAAACATATTTTATCTAAGATGTCAAATAAATTTTAAAAATGTAAAAAATAATATGAAATAATTCTTATTTACCCATTGAAAATAAAATTTAAAAGATATCTGTGGACAAAATTACTTTTGGCTTAAATATTATAATAAACACCTCTTAAACTTTGCTGTTAGTTTTAATAATGTCCCAAAAATTTTTAACAATATTATTCTAAATCTTAAATTTTGAAATTCTTACACCAAAACCCTTGAACAATTTGCTTTTTCTTTTTTTTTTTTTCGTTTTTTTTTCATTTAAAATCATGGTTAGAAATTAATGACAACTAATGAGGGTTAAAATTGGAAGACATATATACATGATAAATAAATACAATATGATTTATGTAAATTAACACAACAACTAATGCATAGAAATTGATTGTTTGAATAATAATGTTGTAAATTAATGATGTGGAAGACATATTTTTGAGTTGAATCAAATGCTAACAATATTCATCATCTTCTAAGATAGTTGAAACTATTGAACTATAAATTATTTAAAATAAGGTTTATATATATATATATTCACATTTTCTATTTGTCTCAATAATTTTAGGAATACAAAACAGAATTTCAAAGTTAAATGATTAAAAGTTTTTTAAAAATTAAAATTTAGAAATATAATTGAAACATATAAAATTTTGTATAATTTATTACAGGCTAATTTTTACCATATCATCAAAATCTAAATCAGGTCTCCATACAAATTTCATAAAGATTGAAATTGAGCACTTTAATATTGATATGGTGGCTACAAACAAGAATATTTATCGGACACTTATACATATAAAAGATAGGTATATTAAGAGAAAGACTTATAGTAGCCTAGAGTGAGCTTAAGAGAGCTTAAAGGAGCTTAGAATGAGCTTAGTGAGCCCCGTGATGAGTTCAAGAGAGCTCAAAGTTGAGTCTAAGCCAATGGTTAGAGCAGTCTAGGGCAAAACTTAAGAGAGCCTAGAGGAACTTAGAATGAGCTTACTAGAGCACATGGAGAGCCTGAGAGAATTCATATGTGAGTTTAAGATAGAGCTCAAAAAATTCTAAAGAATGCTCAAAAGAGCCTAGAGTGAGCCTAAGAGAAGGCTTAGAGGAGCCTAAAGCAAAGCTTAAGCAAGCTCAGAGGAGCTTAATTAGAATAAGCTTAGTGGGGCCCATGAAGAGCCTGAGAGGGCTCAAAAGTGAGCCTAAGATAAATCTCAAGGGAGCCTAAAGAAAGCTTAGAGGAGGCTAGAGTGAGTCTAAGAAAGCTCAAAGTTGAGTCTAAGAGAAGGCTTAGAGGAGCCTAAAGGACAGAGCTTAAGAAAGCTTAAAATGAGCTTAGTAGGGCCATGAAGAGCCTAAGAGAGCTCAGGGGAGCCTAAAGAATACTCGAGGAGCCTAGATCGGTGAGCTTAAGAGACCTCAGAGGTGAGCTTAAGAGAGAGCTTAGAGGAGCCTATAATGAACTTAAGAGTGCCCTATAGTGAGCTTAAGCAAGCTTAAATGACCCATGAAGCGAGAGTCTAGGAAAGCTCAAAGAACCCATGGGTGAGCCTAGAGGAGCTCATAGGACCCATGTGAAGCCTAGAGAAGCTCAGTGGACCCATGGAGGACCTTAAAGCGATTGAAGTTAAAAACGTCTAAATCCATAATGGATAAGCCATAAAGAAGGACATTGAGAATTTGGACGGACGGTGCACTTAAGTATGCAAAACATCTATTGTCATGATAAGAGTGTGACCGCCCATCAAATTAACTCAGCGATTCTAAGTAATTGTGAGAGAAAATTATGAGCCCGATTGACCATTATGAGCTCGTTTAAATTCTATTGTATCTTTAGAGTTTAAGATGTTACATTTTTATTTTTGGATTTTGAGTTTAGTTTATATACTTAGATTCTCTATTATCCTTAAGTCCTTATTTCATCAAAGTTCATTTTTTGCCTCCAATGTGTTAACTTACTTGAGTTACATTAGCTTGTAATATTTATGATGTGAGAACTTTCCATTATTTTAATAATGATGGAAATTCAGTTTGGACTCTAATTTAATTGTAATTATCCTAAATTAATCAATAAAATTTAATATAAATTACTAAAAGTGAGTATTTAGTGAAAAATCAAAAGTATAAGTATAAATCTTAAAATATAAGGATCAAATAGAAATAAACCAACTGTTAACTTAGTGGTTAATAAAAGCCTTAGAGAGAATGAGTTTAATTCATGGTAGTTACTTACTTGGAATTTAATAACGTACGAATTTTCTTGACAACCAAATATTGTAAGGATTATATTAGACATATTATTATGTAAGATTAGTCGAGACACACACAAGTGGACTCAAACACTCATGTATATAGATAAAAGAAGAATCAAATGCAAACAAAATAAAAAAAAATGCACCATTTTTAAATCTAAGAACTGACCACAAATATCAAAGAGACAAATATATAATATTTTAAAACTATGGACTCCAAATTTAAGAATCAAAGCGGCATCTTTTTTTTTTTTTCCCTGAAGAATGATGAATTTGTCTACAGAATTGAATTTTGACAGGAATTGTTTGAATAATATATATATATATTTCTGTTTATGAAAAGTCAAGTGCTAACTGCAAGCTAAGCTAACTGAAGCCTATCGAAAAATGATGCGTTGATTACTTGAAACCATGCTTTGCGTCTTTTTTTCTTGCGCTTTTCACACTTGTACCCTTTTTTTTTTTTTTTTTTTTTTTAAATTTATTAAATAAAATAATTAAAAAGCTTTGAAAAAGTAAGAATGTCAACTCCCAGCAATTAGAATTCAATGTCGTTTAATGTTTAAAGGAAGAAGATTCCAAGAAGAAATGGACATAATTTTTCTTTTCTTTTCTGGAAATTTTATCCATATTTACAATTTAATACAGAATTCAACTTTGGCTAATGTGAACGCCTGAAAACTGAAGAAGTCCCAATATATGAAAATGAAATATATTAATAAATAACTTATGTTTATTTGATGTTTGAAATTTCCAATATGTTTTCACGCCATCTCATTTTTTTTTTTTTATTTCCACAGCTTTCGTATATCGACCTCCTTTGTTCTTTTCTTTTCTTTCACTTAATTTTTTTTTTTTAAAATTATAATATATTTTTACATAAAAATATTTGGCTAAATTATAAAACTGTTTTCAAATATAGTATAATTAATCAAACTATTTACAAATATATAAAAATTTATTGTGTATTGTAGTCTATCGCTCGTAAATAATAAAATTTTTTTATATTTATAAATAGTTTGATATTTTTTCTATTTATAATAATTTTCTTAAATTATATTAAATTTTAGGGTGAGTCTCAACCATAATACCTCTAAGCTTTAAAAGTTTTATTATTACCTTTAAGATGGATATTGTTTAGATCAAAGTTAGGGCCAAGTTTGAGTCGGATTTAAGTTACCCTTTAAATTAGCTTATTGAATATTAATTATTTAATTATTTAAAAATATATATGTATATCTTAATTTTTTCAATTAAATATTATTTAAATTTTATAAATTTTTATTTCTATTTAATTTAATTTATATTCTTATTACTTTTTGGATAAATTATTGATGTTATAATTTTTATTTAATATTTAATTGTTGTAAAAAGTTTTATTGACTTTTAACAATTTAAAAAAGGGTATATATATATAATTTAAAATTTTTTACTTTTTTAATATATAGTATATAATATATGGATAACTAGGCATAAGCATGCATATTCATATTTAAATTGGTCCAGTGATAACTCTATTGAGTATTATGCCTATTCATATTTAAATTGGTCCAGTGATAACTCTATTGAATTGACCGCAGACTGACTTTAATAATGATTTAACAAATACTTTATTTATTTATTTATTAATTATTATTATTATTTTGAAGAATTTAACCTGCACTTTATTAGACATTTGAAATGAATAGAATCATTAATCATCTATTTAACTGGTAAGTTTTTATTTGAATGGGTATAGATAATTTACATTCGGGGGAAAAATCTCAAATTTAAAGTACTAAATAAATTAATTAATAAAAAATAAATAAATATACTGATGAAAACACATCAAGATAAGTTGTGATAATTAGAACATTAAAAGAAAATGTCTAACTTAAGGTTGTAACCTTCATTTGGTGTTAGGTTAATGTGTCCCAAGATGTTAAAGTATCAGTGATATAACATATTTTCACATAAGACGAATAAAATATATTTAAAATATGACTATAAATTGTTTATACTTGATAAAAATCAATATATATATATATATATAAAATGTCATTGTTTTGAGAGGTACACCTACTAATAGATTTACTTTGATAGCTGAATAACAATTAACAATAGATGATTAATTATATAACGAAACAAAACTTTATTCATAACATATCTGAATCCTATAAAATCAAAAGAAGGAAAAAGTGAAGAAGAAATATAAATATATATATATATATATATATATATATAAATAAATTTAGAAAAACTCCATGTGGATTGGGCCTACGACAATGGCGTATCTCGTTAATCAGAATTGGGTTCGTTTACAAACTGCACGTGGGCCGCCTCATAGCGTCTCCGCCTCTCGGTCCCCTCCCGTCTTCCGGGAAATCGTTTTTTATTTTTTTCTTTTCCCTTTCTAAGAATAGTAATATTGTCCCCCTTTTATTTTCAAAAGGAAATAATAATAATAATAATAAAATATCGTCCCTCTTCATTGCAGAAATAATAATAATAATAAAAATAAAATAGGCTTAATCACAAGCTTGAAACTTTCAGGCTTTAGTCTAATAATTTCTTAACTATTAATTTCTTTTTGTACAATTAGATAATTTATTTGATGGGGAGCAGAACCTATAAATTAAAAGATTTGCATACGGGTATACTATTTGTCATAAATTTTTCATGCTTAATCAATTTAGGATTTGAGATTTGGAATGAACTTGCTTCTCTTAAATGATGTATATATAGGGGTACATAACCAAGATTATTTGAACTAGGATTTTGGGACTGAATCGAAATAATCATCCACTTAATCAGGTTAGGACATGCCCGACACATGCCCCTATGGGACATTTTGGTAAGAGCATGCGAATTTGGGCCCAAGGCCCAAGTTGCCACTTACTCTATTCATTTTGGTCTTTTAGAGCAATATCTTTGGCTTGATCTTTGATATTTTCTTAAACCCCATTCTTATGTTGGTTATGTATATATATATATATATTTCAAAATCACACATTAAAAAGAACTTAAATATTTAAAAAAAAAATAGTTGTCTAAATTAAATATTTTTCATTTAAAAACAATTACTCTAATAATTTATATATTTAAAAAAATAATAAAATGAATAAATTTATTAGATAAAAGTTCAAAATTGGTGTGGTTAATAAATGCTAAACTTGAAATTTGTAGAAAGGGAAAAGTTGATAGTAAGGGTAGAGAGTGAAGTAAGAAAGAATGAGATGTAAATAGGAATAAAATAGTTGGAATAATTTTTTTTTTTTTTTTTAAATTTTAAAAAAAATGATAGCACAAGTAGGATGAGGAAGGCAATAGTATAGTGTAGGAGAAGAGGAAGGTGAGTGGTGAAACCGGAACCGGTGCCGGCCACCAAACCGGCAGTGAAACAGAAAAGAAAATATTAAAAAAAAAGAAAAAAAAAGAGGGTTTTTGGTAATTGAATTAATTAAATTTATAGGATCATGCGCATGCAGAAGAAGGAAGCCGCACGCGCACTGACTTGTCTCTGAAGTCTGAATCCCCATCTCAGTTGCCAAACCCTAATTTTAAAAATTTCATGTTATTTTATTTGTTGAACAATATATATATATATATTTTTTTATAAATATAGAAATATATGTACTTTTTGGTTCAGTTTTTAATGGCTCCAAACAACATTCTCCAAGACCAGGCATGTCCATTTTCCACTTCTGCCGCTTCCCCATTTCCCCTTTTTACATACATGCGTATGCTAAAATGCCATCACTGTTTTTTTCTGCTTTTTTCTTTTTTTTTTTTTTTTTTTAAATTTAAAAAAAAAAAAAAAATTATTTTAACTTTTTTTTTTTTATTTACATTTCATTCTTTTTTTTTTATTTTTTTTTTTTTTTTTTAAATTTAAAAAAAAAAAAAAAATTATTTTAACTTTTTTTTTTTTATTTACATTTCATTCTTTTTTTTTTATTTTTTTTTTTTTTTTTTAATCTAATACATGTTGTCTTATTTTGAATCTCTAACTATTTTGTCTCTATTTTCATATATTTTAATTACATCCATTAATTTCATTATTACGATTTTAGCGTTTTTTCTTTTTTAATGTTGTTTTTTAATATTGTCTGCCAGCTGCTTGCTTGGTCTCCTCAAACATGTTGTTTAGTTTCTGCACCTTCCAATCCTATGAAGTGTACATGGAATACCTTTTTTATGTTGCACCCTCTTACTCTTTCCATAATATACTAAAAATCATATAATAACACACTTTTATGTAAATTCCACTTTCATTAATAACAAGAATGTGTCACGTCATAAACTATAATTATATTATATTTATATAGTGCTTTCATAATTAGCTTTAATTTTTACTTATGGATCAAAATGTAGTTCAACATCTAAGTCTGGCTTCTGCATACTTTAACAAAGTTTTCAATAACATATATTTTTGTTTATATATCTTAAACTTACCTTCACACAAACTCAAAGGTTTATTTTTTATTTTTTAATTATGAATAGAAAATATAAATAAACAAAAGCTTTCTAGGTACATGATAACCATTTATTTTAAAAAAAATATTAATCCCACACATACTACTTTTTATTCATTGGTTTCTTTATTTTGCCATCTACATTTTAGTAGTAGTTTTGTTTTAAAAATTAAAAAATAAAAAATATATATATAAAAAATAATAATTTTCAAAAACTAGGAATTTCAATGTTTATTTAGAAAATTAGATTAAAAAATGATTAAAAATTGTGAGAAAACAATTCCAGTATATAATAGTGTTATTTAACTAGCTAGGCATTAGATTATATAAAAGTAGGCTTTCCCCAAGATACATTGATGCTACAAACTAAGCCAATTTCATAAACTAGATAAAATCATTTCAAACTTTTGATCCTTATCTTTCAAGTCACACTTACTATTAATCATGGAGCCACACATTTCAAACACAAATTTAAATGTGTATTATAATTGTATTCTATTACAAAATTTCGAATATCCACACCGCGCGCCACTTAAGCTTCTAAACCCTAGGTGACACAAAGTTTGGATTTAAAATATTAACTATGGGCTAATAAACATATTCACTCTTTGTTTCTATTGGGAATTGGAAAACATGCGCATGTCTTCTTACAAACACATTCATTAACATTTTTTTTTTCCTCACAAAAAGTAATGCACATATATAATTGTAAGACCTTGAAATCTAGATATTGGGTTAGTTCAAGAACTTAAAATCAAATTGAATGGAAGTGGACAAACTAACTAGTTCACCAATAATATATGATTATACGGGTCCCTAAAATTCAATAATTCAAGATTATTTTCATGTTGTGTTGTACGAAGCATATTTTGTGTTGATCTTAGAATTAAAATTTTGAAATGGATATACATATTAAAGACCGAAATGAAATAATTTGTGGCTGAATTGTCCATATCAAAAACATGTGTAAATATAAGAATTTAAAGAGAGAGAGAGAGAGAGAGATTGGAATTTGGAATCCATTTAAATTATGATCACCGATTAGATTGCTGTGTTGGAATGGACATGGTAGCTTCCTAAAACGAAGAAAGAAGGAAGAAGGATTGAGTTACAGGAAACATGAAAATGATAGATAACTATTTCAAAACCTAAGCCTAATTTTGGTCTTCAATTTTAGTTTGGTCCCCATTTAATATGACATTTACCCAACCATAGAAAATATTTCATTCTTCCTTATGTGTCCTGAATCGATGCATCTTATAATTTTCTTTTTGATTATGTCTATATATCTTCAACTAATGTGTTATTTGACTCTAAAAACTATCCCTCTCCATTTCCATTTGAAATTTCGTACCATATTTTCTACTTTCAAGTTACTCACAAATTCGAGATTGATTCTATTGTTGGAGTGTGTGTTACTTGACACTACATCGATGCTCAATTTCTTTTGTCTTGAAAGTACTTGGACTACCTTATGTCCGAAACACAAATTTACAATTGATCCATTTCTTAGTATTAAGTTAAACTGGGGTCCTGTTTAATATTGATTATTATGATAATCCCATCAACTGATTTAAATGATTTAAAAAGTAGTAATAAATTTTGGGAAGACCAAAATGGTCACGATAAGAGTTGATGGTTTTCAAATTCATTATGGCTTGTCTTATCCATGTGTTTACTCTGGTATGATGTCGTTAATTGAATGGTCTTACGCAGATGCAAAATTAGACTTTTTTGTTTGTTCTTTTTCCTTTTATGTTCTTCATGTTTTACTCCCTGTTTTTTGTTTTTTGTTTTTCTTTCCTGAAAAAGGCCTTTTCTATTGTGTATTCAAAAGGGAGAGGTAGGAACATTAATGGTTTTCATAAACTTGTCACATATTAACCATGTAGTATTTCATTTCTTTTTTTAGATTTTTATTATACAGATTGATGGAATTGAATTTAACTTTGGAGGATTTAAATGTTGGACTTGTAAAGAAGCTATATTAATTAGTGGTTAAATCGCTGAGAAGTGAGACCTGTTAGTGTAAGTTTTGATTATGTTCTTCTAAAAAAAAGTATCGAAGTTTTCCTTTTTTAAAAAAAAAAAAAAAAAAAAAATAATAATAATAATAATAGTAATAATAATAATAACCAAAAGCTATATGGGAGTGCTTGAGGAGTTGAGTTGGTCATTAGTTGTTATTATTAGTTTGTGGATTATAATAGTCTATGTTTGAAATGTAGATGATTTTAATTTGGGTAGAAAATAATAGACATTACAACTATAATAAAGAAAAATTTGAAATACCAATATTGTAGTTAAACGTATATGGTAATAGTTAAATACACCAACAAATTATAATCGAAGCTTTAAACATAAATTTGAAATAGTAATACTTAGTTAATTATAGGTCATAATAATTTGAATTATCAATCATTATAATAGTTCACTCTACACACCTGAAAATGGTGCAACTACTCTTAAAATATAAAATAAATAAATATATAAAAAAAAAATATTGAGAATATTATATTAAATTAATTACATAACCTAATAAAATAGGTACAAAGTGAACATAAGCACTTTGTTTATTTAATCTCATCACCATATAAAAGGAATTTAAAAGAGAGAGATCACAAGAAAAATAATGTTAAAAGCACAAAAAATAAAAAATGGTATATTGAATGTCGGGTATGTGTAATTATTTTGGAAAATCTTCCCTCGCTAAGTACAAACCAATTCTCAGCCGGAAAAAACCAGTCGTCGATCTCCAACTCAAACTTCCGTTCGTTCCGTCGGGTTTTCTTCAGGTTGGAGGTTGATCCCACTCGCAATTGTTTTTGCTTAAAAAAATAAAATAAAATAAAATTATTATAACTTACAAATGAACGAACAAACTACTCCTCCAAGAAGCGCTTTACAATCCTCAAACTGGGTTCCAAAATCTGCTTCTCCCAAATCTCCTTACGGTTCCGGCCGGTTCCCGGTTCCACCACCGCCCTAAACGCGTCCGTTGCATTGAGCACGTGCATATCCCAACCCGCCCCTTTCAGTTTCAAAATCTTCCCTATCTGTCTCTCGGCCAGCACGTGCGTGTTCCTTTTTATGGCATTAACCGCTTCTTCAAACGCCGCTCTATGAATCCCATTTTTTTTACCCGGCGGGTTTTTTTTAAAGTACCTATCAAACTCGGGCACTCCTATTGCTTTTCTAATCCCAGTATAAGGCGTCGTTTCCGCCGTTTCGGGATCATAAAACTCGGCTAATTCCTCAAACATTCCGAGTTGGAGCATTTCGTCAACTCGGATTGACAAGTATTGTGATAAAATGGGAAACGCGACGTCTAACCAGAGAAAGCAACAACGGTAACGTAAATCGGATGAAATAACGGATTTGGGAATAGGGGTGAAAACGTCGTCGTTCGGATTGAAATGGTCCACGAGCAATGCGTGAATGAAGGAATTAGACCCACCTACGAGAATAGGTAGTTTCTTCCTAGAGGCTATATCTGAAACGACATTGTCGGCACGGACTCTGAAATGAAAGGGAGTGAATTCTTCGTGAAGGGAATCCACATCGCCGAGTAAATGGTGCGGGACGTCATGTCGTTCGTGAAAGGGAATCTTGTTAGTTGTAATGTCAAGACCTTTATAAACCTGCATTTTATCGGAGTTGATGATTTCAGAAGCAAAATGAGAGGCTAGTTGAACGGATAAGCCGGATTTGCCGCACCCGGTGGCGCCCATTATCACCAGAATCTTCTCTTTCCCGGCGGCGCCGGCAATAGCCTTCACCCGTTGCCATTTTCTCCGCCCACAAAAGGGAAGCTTTAGAAGGGAGATTTTAGCTGAAGAATAAGAAGAAGAAGAAGAAGGGAGTGTCATAAGATTAGAGCAAGATGTTGAATCAACACGAATTTCTCTCATCTCTCTCTCTCTCTCTCTCTCTCTCTCTCTCTCTCTCTCTCTCTCTCTCTCTCTCTTAGTGTTCAACTTTGGATGGCAACCTATTTATTTGAATGCTTTTCTGTTGGATCATTTTTTATTTTATTTATTTTTTATTTCCAAATAATCAGTTTATTTCATTTTTAGTCAAATTCTAATTTTCTTAACCCAATTAAATAATTCTCTTGTTTTCCTTTGAATAAAAGAGTAGTCGTCTAGAAATTTATTTATATTATTAGACTTTTAAAGGTAACCTAACAAACTAGTTTAAAATCTTTATATATTACTAGACTTTTAATGAAATGAATATATATCAATTAAAATCAAATTATATATTCTCACCCTACCAAAATACTCATATACTTATACAATATAGTTTGATAATTAAAATATTAATTGAAAAACTAAAATCTACTCTCTCATATTTACAAGATTATATTATGAAAATTAACCATTATCATGTTGCAACAGTACTATATTCGATTTCTCTTGAATTTTTCTTCATTCGTAAATTAATAATTATTTCTAAAAACATTCTTCTATTATTTGAGAACAACATTGATTTTTCTTTCACTGCTTTTGAAATCATTAATACAAGAATTTTTTTATATAGAAATATTGACATTTTTTTTTAAATAGAAATCAGCATAAAAAACAAGAGTGGAAAAAAGTCATTATCCCCTATATAAAAATTTGGAGAGTAATTAGATGCAATCTAAGTTATATCTAATATATGCTCTCTTACTCTAATAAAAAATTAAAATTTCTCTTTTGAAAAAAAAAAAAAAAAAAACATATCTTTGATAGGAACAGTTTTGAGTTGAGTTGCTACAGTCTAAGTATTTTCCTAAAAATTTATATTCATCCGTCAAACTTAAAAAATATAATATTTAATTCACTTTTAATTATTGGAAGACCGTTAATTTTGTCCACATATTATTTTTATTATTTTGTGTACTACACTTATAATTTCAATGCTCAATTTCTTAAAAAACTATTTTAATAAATATCATAGAATTAGTTATTTCGTGGGACCTACAACGAGTCAAGATTTTTTCCTCCATATAAATATTACATATGTTTCAAAAAAATGTATGATGATATTTTATTTGCTTTATGTTATGTTTAATCTAATTACCTCAATTCCAAATGTGAACAGCAAAAGTGGGGTTTTTTGTTAGAAAGGTGAAAAAATGTTCCTTATATTAAATACATATAATAAAATTTTACTGATTAATGCATTTCTCATTTTTAATCAATTTTAATTATGCATATATTAAATTCGAACTGCATTGTTATGACTAATTTTAGATTGAAGGATATAACCGACATAAAATAGAGACATATGCATAAAAACTAGAAAAATAACATAGTTTGGGCCAAAAATAGCACATTCGGCCTAGATAAAAAAAAAAAAAGATTAGCTCAAATTCAAAAGCCAAATCAACATGCTTAGTCTCAATTATGGTTGAGACCAAGCCTAGCAAAATAATTAAGAGACATGTCTCATATATGTCTCGACCTAAAACAACATCTTGTTCTAATTTTGACATCAACATAAATAATATTTAAGACGTAGAATTTTATTTCCAGATTTAAATTTGTAAACAACATTTTCATTTTTTTTCACTATATATAATTATTGAAGGGAGCATCAACTTAACCATGTTCCAATGGACAAGTTCTGTTCAAACTTTCAAATCATTTCTTTTGGCTGCAGAGTAAAAAGTTCTTTAATTCATTTGTGATTCTTGAAAATTGATAAAGTAAATAAAATAAAGTTAAAATATCATTTTAATCTTTATACTTTGAAGTTTTCAATTTAACACTTCACGTTTAAATGTCTAATTTTAGTTCAAATATTTTAATAAGTCTTAAGTTTAATTTAGTCTCTCAAAAGTAATTTTTAATCAAAATTAGTTAAATAATAACGATAGTACTTTTTGTTATGAAATTGGCAAATAAATAAAGTGAGAGAATGTAAATAGTAAAAATTGACATAGAGATCTACGTGGTTCACTAACACTATATTAGTTACGTCTATGAGCAGAGGGATATATCACTTTATTATTAGAGAGAATATTAGATAATACATATGGCAAAGTTTAAAATATCAATATCGACGGAAATATCGAGATCTTAATTTTACGGTGATTTTGATGGAAATATCGATAAAATGCTAATTTCGATGGATGTTTCTAGAAAACTATAAAAACAAAAATTCAAAAGATAAATTTAAATTAGTAAATAAACATTTTATGGTTTTTAAACAAGTTAAGATGTCGATTATTTATATTATGTTGTCACTTATTTTTTGTGTTTCATGGATTTCTTTATGATACAACAAAATATCGCCCTCATGTCGATATCGAACCCATAGAAACATGGAAATATTGAAGAAAATATTGACATGTCAACAAAAATTTAATGCGTCGTGCAAGAAGGGTTAGAGAGTTTATATATAGTGCACCCCTCTAAATCATAAGGCCAAAATCATAAATAACATATAATGCGTATACAAATTATTTTTACAGTGAGCATGTTAATATATAGTAAAATATATTTTTAAGAAAATCAGCAGTAAATTGTTCGTAAGGACTAAATTTAAGATTTATTGATAGTGCAAATACAACATGAAATATACGTCAATTACCGGCTCACTTGGATTTTAAAACTTTGAGTGTCGTGATAATTAAAATTTCAAACCAATAATTGTATTAATTTAAAACTCTAGACATTAATAAGTATATCAACTTAGACGTCTGTGGGTGTATTATTAGTACACCAACACTTTTTAAGAGTACATTTGTTCAAGTATATTAGTAGTAAATAACAATTCATTCAAAATTTAGCTTCAAGTGTGACATTGATATATTAATAATTTATGAATATATATACATTTAGAATAGTTAATAACAAGACAAATTGAACCATTGTAAGTTGATGAAGAGATATTAGAAGATTAATTATCTAAACAAATGAATAAAGATTCAAACTAAGTCAATGAATAATAACGAGTGCATGAGCACTTGTTGTCTAATAAATTTGGTATAATTAATGATAAAATTGGTATATCAATTAAATATCTATCGATCTACTAAATATAAAGTATATTAATAGACTAATGTACTAAATATAAAATATATCAGTTAATTGATACATCTAAAATAAAGTATATCATCTATACTACTACTATACATACTGATACACCAAACATAAAATGTAACATATATATTATTGATATACATATTTATATCCCAAAAAAATTTAAATTAGAATAATAAAAAATAAACATTAGATGTATTAATTTGATTTTTTTTTTTTCTATTTGTAAATGTTAGAAAATCATCGCTGAATTTATAATTTATATATATTTTTTTGTTATTTTCTAATTGTCTCTCCCCAAAAACTAGCAGACAACTTATGAATTAGTATCCCAACTTGAATCACAATGGTCAAATTCAGGGTATTAGAAAGATTATTAACATTTAAAGAAAAAAAATAGGAGAGGAAGGGACCTCAGTATCTCCCTCTTAGCTTGAAGAAATTTAATTTAAGAAAAAAAAATAAAACAAAAAATGATGAAAATGGAAAATTTGTGAAATACGAAATGAAGAGAGAGAAAGAACATTGAAAAAGTGAAAATTAAAAAAAGAAAAGCAGATTTATTATTATTATTATTATTGTTTTGGATATATTTGGAAAGTTAAAAAAGTGTTGCTGAAATTATAAATATAGTAATTCATTTTGGTACCCAATACAACAAATTTCCTTTAATTAATTATGTTTGAGAACATAGAAAAGTGGATGTCTGTAGAGAGTGGAGAAAATGAAGGCAAGAATAATGTAAGAAGGAAGGATATGTTTGGAATGTTGTCTCCACGTGATACCCACTTCTGGCGCCAGGCGTTATGGGAATGGGTCCATTGCTCCCAACGCCTACGCTCACCCCTTTCCTCTACTACTTCGACCACTACCACCATCTCCTTCCTCTTCTATTTTGTTTTTACTCACATGTTATTTCAACCAAAAAAAAATAATAAAAAAAATTTAGGAAAGTTATCCAACATTTAAAAAACTTTCTTATGATTATCCTTAATGATTTCTTCTATATTATGTATTTTTCTACTAACTAAAAAATATTTCAATAAAAGTTATAACATCTCAAATTTAAGATTCATAATTTGAATTATTTCGCACTTGATGGTCCCCACATTCTCCTACAAACTATGTTATCTTTGTTTGTCTTGAATTGCATCTAAAAGAAAAAAACTATCCCCACAAACAAACATAGATCATTTTAGCTTGTTTTGTCTCCACTTACATGTTTATTAAGAAAATTACTACCAAGTTTACAGTGAGAATGAAATCATTACTAAATGGATTTATTATTTGATCTCTCTAGTACTCAAAATGTTAACCATAGTAGTCTCTGTGGATGATTGGTATGTTGAACATAACTGTTAACGAATGTGATTTAAGGTTATAAATTTGTGGGGAAATTTATGATGAGATGGTTAGTTATATGGAATAAAGTTTTAGTAATTGTGTAATTGTACAAGGTATCTCATCCAAGTTACATTTCAAGTTCAAGGAGAATTTGATGGTAGGCTCCATTGCGTGCTCAACATCTACTATATCGTCTTAGGTGTGGTTTGCTAGGGTAATCTAGGAGGGGGTGTGATAGTTATTCTCAAGTTTCTATGACTGAGCAACTGAAAAAAAAAAGTACATCTTGTTAGTATGGATGGTAACTTTCAATTGAAGTATTTTTCTTTGCCATATTTTTATATCCTCAAAATGTGATATCAATTTATTTATGTATCATTCCTATATTCGAGTGTTACAAAAGTTATCCTCAAGATGTTGACGTCCAAGACATATAGCCTAAAGAAAAGGGTGTTATAATTGGAGTGTAACATACTTGGGACCCACTTCTTATTTTATGTCTGAAAGTCCACCAACCTCCCCAACTAGGGCACTTATGTAATGCTTCTTTTCAGTTTCTGTTTAGGGAACCAATCAGGAAGGATAGCACCTCATTCTTCCTTATTACAATATACATTAACCACAATGCCACACTTCTCCTTGTCCCCATCCACCTTTTCTTTTTCCTTTTATTTCTTTTTGAAAAAAAAAAAAAAAAAACATATTACATTTCACTTATTCTCTCTCTCTTTTGTTTGATTATTAATTTTCTTGGCAGTATATTTTAATTTTATGACTTTGGATAGGTACATTGTTCATTTTAAAGAGCAAAATGATAGGAAAAATGGGCATGCTTCAAATCAAATTTAATATTTTCAAAGGAAGGCATCGCACGTCATTCTTAGGCAAGATTGATTAAATGAGTAATTCCATAACCCACTCCAATGATTTATATGCTATCAAATAATGGAACGTCTGATGATTGATTTTTTTTTTTTTTTTTTTTTGGGAAGAAATTAGTTTTATGAATTTGCAATTTCATCAAATCTTGATAAGGTTTTTAGATTTTCTGTATTATTCATTTAGACCATGACTCTTGATGATCTCTAGATTTGTAGTTGGCAAAATCACTATCTCATATCCTATATTATTTTTCAAAGAATGATGTATTAAAAAAAAAAAAAAAAAAACGTATCGAATCATCCATCCTTCTAATTTTTATACCAAATTTGAAATTTATATTTTTTCCTTCCAACTTTTTTTTATATGGTTATGAAATGTATCATTGCTTTTAAAGATTTGAACTACAAATTTTGTGATTGCTAATATACTCATAGGTCAATTGAGCTATGCTCGCTTTTCCGTGAATTCTTGATAAATTTTAATTTTTCTTTCTTTTTCAATTTTCAAAATTTTAATTTGTGTTTACAAACGTTTTTAAAAGTATGATAAATAAATAAAGAAAATAGTAGATAAAAATAATGTCTATTAAATAGTTGATATAAAAAATATAATACTAAAAATAAAATAATTATCAAATAAGTAAGTGATCCTTATTTAGATCTAAAACTAGTCATGTGTTGTGCTGTTGCCTCAAGCAATCCAATTTGCCAATTCAATGCCTTAAACTTAGGAACATCTTCTCATTCGCAATTCATACAGGAACAAGAAAAAAAAATAATAATAATAACATAAAATTACATGCATATGAATTGTCTCTTTTTCTTAATTATTTGAGAGAAAAAAAAAAGTTTGAAAATTGAAATTCAATCTTTGAATTCCATTTCAAGTCGTGGTTTTGTAGAAAACTGTTTGAACGCTCTCCATTTTCCTGTCTTTATTTTGAGTCAAAGACAGCAAAATCACACTTTAGAACCCAAAGGAGATCTCATTTTTTTAATCAGCTGAATTGAAGCCTTGTAGCAGCTTCTTTTTTTTACAAACTTTTTATTTAACTTTAAAATAATTAAAATTTGTCATTTCAACCATTATTATTAATATGTATTTATGTAATCATATTAATCAATTCAAACGTACATATATATTTGCATGGTCAAATTCCTTTAAATTTTTGTTGAATAAAGACTGTATCTGCGTAACATGAGCACATAAACTTAATTAAAATCCTTTTTTATTAAAAGGGTTTGAATCAATTAAACCAAAAACGGAGTTTTAAAGCTCTTTGAATTTCAAATTGAGATTTTCAAAATTCTAAAAGTTGAAAAGTAAAAGTACAAAGGACACGGTCTAATATAAGGAGGAAGAAAATAGACAAAGTGCGTTGAAACTTGAAAAGGTTTTTGTTTAAAGATGAAAAATATGTCTAAATTATTATCTTTGTTTTGAACTTCCAATCCCAATAGATCATATTACGTTGGTGTTTTTGAGTTTTTAATTGTAAATATACATATATAAATACATCTGGAATTAATAATTCAATATGGACGAAGGTAATGATTAATATTAGATATAATCATATTTATTTCTTCTAAAGTTTTTTTTTCCTTTTTTTTTTTTGGTCAAAATGTTTAGGGAATACAATAAATCATTGGCTAATATAAACTTAAATTTTAATAAATATAGACAGAATTAGAAAAATTGGAAAAATCAATGGAAAAGGATATCAACTTTTGGAGTAGTATTCACTAAAAGGATTGAAATTTTGAAAAAAGAAATATATTGTTTCAAACTTCAAAGTTTGCTCAGACATTGTGGGGGGTGGGGGGAAGCATTTTTTATTATGAAATTATAGAGAACCGACAGTCAGCCATGAAAGTAGTTTCTTATTAATAAAATAAAATAAATTTACTTTTCTACTTTTTAAGCGGAAAAAAAAAAAAAAGTCTCTCTCTTTTTTTCCGTTGCCTAACCGATCAATAGTAACTTGCAATTAGTTTGGGAAGTTGTAAAAGATGTTGGAAAACGAAAAAATTTAGGTGTAGCTGGCACAGTGTAGTCTTTCTACACCTAATTAAGTGTCGACACGTGTTAATTCTTTTTTTTTAAAATGTAGTTTCCTTTCGTGGTTAGAAAGTGGAGAGTATAACCTCATATACAACCTGCTGCACCTAAGTATTACTTGTAGAAAAATAGAAAAATTTCCTTTATGGAGGAAGTATGGAAAAACTTCCATGCTCTCTTTCAGGGTAAGACGCACTAATATTAATGTAAAGTCTACTAGTATTTATAAAGATAGATTTATAACGTGAATACTAGAAAAATTTCCGTTGTAAAATAGTAAAAAACAAACCAAAAAGAGAGAGAAAAAAGTTTTTTTTTAATATAATAATAATAATAATAATAATAATAGAAGTATCCGCAAACAATGGAACTGGCTATAATATGACATTCTCTTTTTGAAGAGGAAGAAAAAACTAAATACTAAGAAGTCAAAAGTTAATGATTTGTTGTTAAGGATTTCGTTTTTTTAAAATGAGAAAAGTAGAAGGAAAGTCAGCTTCTTCTAAAATTCAACCAATCTACTTTTAGGACCAACTTTTTTTTTTTTCTACGCACATGGTTTTTTTTTTTCTTTTTTCTTTTTTCTTTTGCATGAAACTGTCGACTCTTTTTTCTTCTTCATCCTCTTTTTCGATCAAATATCATAGTTTTTCAAAAAAAAAAAAAATCAATGGTCATGTATATATACTCATAACATATGATAATTAATCATTTCTTCTTTATTACTATTTGTAGCATGTTCAACAGTTTTTTCTTTTTTAAAGTAACTTTATTTTTTAGCTTCACTTGAAATTAAGGAGCAATAAAGAAGAAATGATTTCCATACTGGTCCACAGATTGAGTTGGTCAAGTTGTTATTATTATTATTATTATTATTATTTTAACAGAAATTAATGAGATGGATTTAATTAGGGTTTTTTTTTTTTTTGAAATGGAAGAAGAATAAAAGGAAATATAATCCAATGGGAAAAGAGAGATATAATGTTTAGTTTTGACGGCACCGCAATTAAATGAAGAAAGGGAAACAAAAAGAATTGCATATGGGCATACGCATGTGATATCATTTTTGTTCCCGCACCGACCATTTAATCATACTTATTACACAAATTGAGAATTTGAAAACTTTTTTTTTTTCTTTTCTAATTTGGACCAACACAGTCGGCTTTGACTGCTTTAATATTTTGAGGAAAATAGAAATGGTTATAAAGGAGCATTTGTTGGAATATTGGGGACCGTAGAGGGAAAAAAAAAAAAAAAACAGGAATTAATTAAATTGAAGGGTGTTAGATATAAGTCGTTTTTAAGAGTTGAGGGTCAAAACTCAAAATTGAAAATTTGAAAATCGAGTGGCAGTATAAACTGTTTGCGACATGGATTGGGCAAGACACAGATATCAACGAATCTTACTATGCAAGTCGGTAGGAACACGTGGTAGCTTTTCCCCTCTGCTGCTTGCCGACGAAAGGACTCCGGCCCAGGCCCATTATTCCAATTCCTCATAACACATGGGCATAACTACATAATTAGGCCCAATAGAGCCCAATTTGTCAGGAACTTTTTTTTTTTTTTTTTTTTATATATATATATATTGCAATTTTCAAAGTTTTTATAAATATATATACATTTTCAAACTATTTAAAGAAATAGTGTAGTTTTTTAAGCATGTCACGTGCTGAGGATGCGGCCTTTAAAAAAAATAAAATGTTGCATGTTCACAGATCGTCGAGAAGAAAACATGCAAAAGAGGAGGAAGGGAGTAATCATTAAAACTTAAAACTAAAACTTTTAAAATTTACAATATTAGTCAGAGGTGTCGATAAAAAATAACTTTTTTGTCTAAAGAGACGTTTGGGAGTAGACATTCTAAAAAGTTGTTAACATCACTCTTATATTTTTTTAATTCACCTTAAAATATTTTTTTAATCATTTAAAATTTATTTTAATGATATAAAAATCACATTAAAAAAATGTAAGATTATATTTAAAATTAAATTAAAGTAATTAATGATGAATTTAAAAATAGTTTCTGAACGTGACAAAGACAACTTTAACAACACACTATGTTGACTACATTCATATTAATACAATGGTTAAAAAATTTACACGCACCACTTTTATTTTATTAATAGGAAATTGGAAGATGTGAATATATATATACTATTTTAGAAAAATAGACAAAATAAGAAATCACTGAAATAGGTCTAGTTCAAGATTTAGATTTGAATTTGCTGAAAGGTATTTCTCCATTTTACCATTTGGATTCATGAAACGCACTCCTTTTTTTTTTTTTTTTTTTTTTTTTTTTTTTTTTTTTNAATTCGAAGACAAAAATAAGATTTAAATTAGTTTATATACCTTCAACTTTTATTGATTTGGTCCTATAAGTTTTAGTTTTTATCTACTAATTTGAAAACAACTATTTGTTTTTTTTTTTTTTTTTTTTTTTTTTTCTTGTTTATTTAGTTCAAAAAACAAAAGAAAAAAAAAAACCAAATGAAATTGTTAGCTTTATCTATTTGATTTAAGATATCGATTTTATTTGTTTTTTCATATTTGAATTGAGAAGGAAAATGATGAGTGGTCCGTGCAATGAACCATTTTTAATGTGTATTTTAATACGTATGTCATTCAACCTTTGTTTTCCTATCTTCTTCATTTATGCAACACATTTGTTATTTTTAAGGTCAAATGTCTCTTCGATCTAGGTATAAAGAAAGATGTGGACAATAACAATCATAGTATTAAATTTTCACATTTTCATAGTTCTACTTCGACAAAAGGGCTACTTTATTTAAAAACAAAATTATGAAACATAAAAGAATCAGCAACAAAATGTCATTAATGTAAATATAATATGAGAGATAAACATTCTAACAAAAAAGAGTAAAATGTTTATTTATTATGGTTTATTTAGAAATATCCATCAACATAGACATTTTATTCAAATTTCGTGAAAAGTAATGGTGACATATTCTCAACATTTTTCAAGCATTAATAATAATTACTATATCAACTTCTGTTTAGCACAAATAAGGATCTCATGGAATTATACCTTGCAATACCTCACCGATTGCGTAGGAGTAACTAAGCTTTAATTTGTTAGTTATCAAATCACTAGTTGGTTGTCTGTTTATGAAACGATTTTGGTAAACTATTTTAGATAGATCGAGCGAAGATAGATAAGCTAAATTGCTATATATTAGGTTTTAAATTAAAGGTATTCCACTTCATTGCATTGTTACAAATGAAATCTATATCGGTTAGCTGTGGTCTAAATTTAGTAATTGTTTATTTTTCTAAGAAAAATTGATATGAATATTTTTCAAATACACGTTTATCTGATTGGTCCTACTTTAATTTTTCAGAAAAAAACCATAAAAAGGGGGGAAAATCCATCAAAGAAAAGTCCAAATTTGTCCAACGGGCCCAAACGCGATGGTAATAACGAAGGCCCATTAGGCCCGCATCGTAACATTGAGAAAAAAGAGAAAGAGGAACAGAACGTCAACTGTAAGCACCGAGTCCCAGTTTATCCATGGCTGCCCTTCTTTCCTTATCTTCAACTTGCTTGACCAGAACAACCACTGCTCTGCCTTATCCAACCACTTCCTTCAAGGTATTTCACTATACCTTCCCTATTTCTTTCTTTACTTTCTTAATTGCATATTCAACACATTATCACAGTTCAATTTTCTGCTGCGTTGATGCTTCTATCATTTACGAAACTCTATTTCACTTGCATTTCCAGGGAAATGTGAAGATTCTCAACTCAAAGCAGCTCAGCATTTCTTCACTCAGGCTCAAATTCAAGGTCGGAGATGGTAAACACTTGGTTGTTCGCAACCAGGCTGCTGCCTCTTCCCTGTCTGCCTCCCCCGTCGAGAGTGTGCGGTTTCGTCTGGACAATCTCGGACCACAGCCAGGTTCGAGGAAGAAGGGCAAGAGAAAGGGGAGAGGTATATCGGCGGGACAGGGCGGTAGCTGCGGATTTGGTATGAGAGGACAGAAATCAAGGTCTGGACCTGGTGTAAGGAAAGGATTCGAAGGTGGACAAATGCCTCTTTATCGAAGAATCCCAAAACTTAGAGGAATTGCAGGAGGTAATTCCTATCATTCTACTTAGTTGCCTTTTGTATATGAATTCTAGAACTCTACTTATCTGGCTGGTAGGCGTCTGCACTGGCAATTCCTGCTATATGTTGTGGTTGCTTCATTGAGTGATAGTCCAAATTATCTTTTCACTCTTATCTTAAAAACTTCCATTCATTGATCTCACTCTCTACTACTTAATTTCTTTTTACCTGTTTAGTACTAGGAGGTCGTTGGACCAATTGCTAACAGTTGTTTGGAATTATTGCACTTGTAATTTGTGTAATTCCCTGTTACATTTTATTCCTCGATCGGAGTACATGCGGCCTTGTTAGATTTTAGCTATAAGATAAGTGGCGTTCTTCTCCCTGTTCCTTGAAACGTAATGACGGTGTTTGGGCTAGAGTGATTAGGAAGCTGTTATGGTTCATGGTGATGGTCTTCAAGTATCCTGCAACGTGGGAGAGAGAATACTGTTCAAACTGGATATAGGAGGTTGTTAATTTACTTTTCGCTTTCTGAGAAATGGTAATGATATGTAAACGAGACAGGAGAATTATGAAAATGAGGGGAATAGATGATCTCTCAACCTAGCTGAAAGGATTACGAAAAGCTGGTCGAATGTCTATGAAAGTGTAATTACTCAAGCTCCCAGACAAAGTACACCATCCACGAACCCAAAAGAAAAATAACTCTCTAACATAATATTTTGTATAGTTACTATAGTCTTGTTGTTAAATCATCGATTGACCCAAAAGCTTGAGCTAATGGGTGAAAGTAAATTTAATATCTTATCATCTAACACTCCTCACTTTTGGGCTTGAAATATGTAGAAGACCCAATAAGCGGAGGTCAATATCAATTGGGGAAGAAATAGTATTGAATGGTTTGGACAAAGATCTCTTAGACCACATGGTCTGATATCATGTTAAATTACCCATTGATGCAAAAGCTTTTGGTTCAATAGATGGTTTAGTTGTTACTAGCTATGCCTTTGGTTAGAATAGTTAGTTTATGAGAGGTATTTCAATCTCATATAAAGAGAGTTAAAGATCCTACATTGAAAAAATCAAGGGACCTCACAATATTTGTAAGATAGATAGGCTACTCCTCTTATTGCCAGTTGGTTGAGATGGAACCCCATTGTTATCTAATAAAAAGAATAGATTTTATGGTTTCCACTTCCTGTTTCTCTTCTCATTTCTTGCTATCTTTTCATAAAAAGAACATTCCAAGATATATCGTGTATGGCATTTGTTTTCCTTGTGGTCCTTGTGGTCACCTTTGTATGAACTCCTTTCTCAGGCTGAACAATTGCTTTTGCTTCCAGGTATGCATGCTGGGTTACCTAAATATGTTCCAGTGAATCTGAAAGACATTGAAGAGGCAGGATTTCAGGAAGGGGAAGAGGTCTCCTTGGAAACGTTAAAAGAGAAGGGTTTGATCAACCCATCAGGAAGAGAAAGAAAACTCCCATTAAAGGTACGTTTGTCACGTGTATCTACATTGTGAAGATTGCACAAGTGAATATCCAAATTGACATCGCGATTCCTACTCCAAGAAGTGAAACCAAAACTGAATGATTTAATTTTAAACAGATGTTTCTTAACTCATCAAGGTTATGTTGACTGATTCATAATTGCTTCACTTTGTCTTTCCTTCAGATTTTAGCAGATGGAGAGCTAAGTGTGAAGCTAAATATCAAAGCTCGGGCTTTTTCATCAGCAGCAAAAGAAAAGCTTGAAGCTGCTGGCTGCTCCCTTACTGTATTGCCTGGACGAAAGAAGTGGGTTAAGCCATCAGTGGCTAAGAACCTCGCACGTGCGGAGGAATACTTTGCAAAGAAAAAGGCTGCGGCAGCTGCTGCAGAACAGGCTTCTGCTTGAATAATTGTAACGTTGCAGTTGGTGACAAATTCCAGGTTAAGTCTCTTCCTTAGTAAGTTCGGGCCTAAGCTAGTTTGTGGGCTTTAAGTCCAATTCCATGCTGTCTGATTGTATTATTGATTGATTTCAAGAGCAAAATTTTCTCTGAAACGAGTTGGTGCTCTCTTTTACTTTATTAAACTACCAAAAAAGAGTAAAAGCAATCTTTTCTTAAGAAAAAGTTTAGTTAAAAAATAGCCCTATTGCCAATTTGAACATAGTTTAATTGGATTAGGCATGTACTCTTGAGTCTCGACTAGAGGTTTGAATCTGGTCAATCCCTATTGAACTAACAAAAAGAAGACGAAAAAAAAGAAAAACTCATAAATGGCGCCTTGAATATGAGTTGACTAGTGTAGAGAAGAGGAAATAAAGTATGGATGATTCAATTAATTTAGTCGTTTCCATCATTCTCAATCATGTCATCCACTAAGGTACGAGTCTAGGACCCATTCAAACATTTCTGCTTATCTAAACCAACCAAATCCAGATCAGTTTGGACATTTCTGATACGCTGAACTGTTGACTTTAAAATTGATTTGTATTGTTTAAAAATATTGCAAAATACAATTAGAGTGGGAAAAGAAAAAACATATTTTAGTCAGAGCTATCTTTTTTAGCATATGGGTAGGAATTTTAATAGAGCTATGGGGTTCATTCTTCTTGGATACCAGGAATCTAGCACAGGATAGCAATAGTCAAATTAGAATGTGTCAATTTTGAAAATTTTTGGTCATTTTCATGATTGTTTGCTTCAATAAGTAATGTGCACTGTTGTTTTGGATGCAAGGCATGTGCTTTATTTATCACATATTGCTGGATGACTCATTTCATCTCATTCAATAATGCCTGTTTGCGTCAAGAGAACTTGAAAGCGACCACAAAACAAAAGCTGCATCACTCGTGGTGGTGCCCTTTCTCCATTATTCTAACGAGTTTGGATTTTATTTCCATGTCTTTTACTCTCTCTCTCTCTCTCAAACTTTGTTTCGATGTTAAAGCCAAATACCCACGAGCCAAAAATGATTGTCTTTCCAAACAAACTAGTCTATATTAAGAGAAAAGCAAGGTCAAATCTGTCTTCCAAAACCCACAGAAATCCTTCAGCCGTTGGCCTGTTACACTTGCCTATAATCTCAACTTTGGCTTCTTCATTGGGGACTTTCTCCTTTTGGAGAGAGTTATCTCCTTATAGCATCTTCGAGAGGAATTGGTGATTGGTTGTTAGTTTCAATGAATGTCAATGTGAGAAAAAATATGCTATGTTATATCTTTCCTTGTATGGGAATGGAATTTTAGAGCCTTTTCTATATGCCTTCATAGGGAACTTGTTCGTAAATGTTGAATATCGTATATTGCTGATGAGGAAATCGAGTTGAAGATTTACACATTTTTTTTACCAAATTGAGTGGACTTCCACGTTGAAGTCCACGTTCTTGGTGTTTATTTATTTATTTTATGGTGCCATCCTTTTGACCATACTAATTACAAAATTTGAGGTTCTTTGAGTTCTTCAACCTTTGTTGGATTGAACTATGGACCTTAAAAATAGTAATTTGTGTGTATTCTGTTCACTGATGAGTAAAATAGATCAGATTGTAAGTTTAGTTTCAGTATTTTAGTGTGTCTAGTTATGGTTTAACCTTTTAAATTTTAATTGTCTGTGCTTCTAAATGGAAGGATGATGATTCAAAATTTTGATACATTATTGAAACTTTTCGTCTCTAGTCCCTAAACTAAACTAAGCTTTTAGTAAGTGTCATTAATATTTTGTGAACTTTTTAATAAAATGGTGAGGTGGCTTTGTATTTTTAGATGACTAGACTACCAAATAAATTAGTCATCCTAAAAGAACTAGGGTTTCAATTTTGAATAAGATGGTAAAGTCATTTTTTTATAAATAAATTAGCCACCCTAAAAAAACTAGGGTTTCAATTTTGAATAAGGTAGTAAAGTCATTTCCAATAGGAGAATTCAAGTCACTTTGTGTTCAAGATACTAGTATTTTATTATTCTGGCGCATTGGTTGACATTTTACTCCATCTTGCTCAATACATGCAAGAGACAATTTCATCCTTAAACATATTTCAAATGTTTTTACCTCTCAAGTTTTGGATATTTCTGTATTTCATTGTGATATTTTTTTCATTGTGATATTTTTTCTCCTCTTCCTCTCAAGCCTTCTGTGCTGGTAATATTTATTTGCATCTTTTTTAGTTTATTTTATATTGCAATAGGGTGCACTCTTGGGTTAAAAAGTTTTTGTTATTGTTTTCTTGAACACGCTCATCAAAGTTCTTGCATTGTATCAAATCGTTTTGGGGTTGGTATAATAGAAATTGTCGGACCCAATCGACAAATTAGAACCCTAGAAGTTTTAGCCTAAAATTGACCAGCTTATTTGACAAGTCTATTCAACCACTTCATATTTTTGTTACAGAATTAGTATAATCTTAAGAACTAGAATAAACAGTTTTTAATATTTCAGTGACTAAAACAAATGTTTTCCAAAGTTTAAGAACTAAAATAGAATAAGATTCAAAGTTCAAATATCAAAATAAGAATTAAACCAAGAACAAAATATGCCATGGGACTAAAAAAAAATAATTTTTTCTCAATTATCATGGGTTGACTTAGTGATAAAAAAGAATATATAGTGTCAATAAATGACTAAGAAGTTATGGATTCAATCCATGGTGGCTAGTGGCTAGGCGTCTTGTCTAATAAAATTAGCTAAAGTGCACGTAAGCTAATACATAAAATTAGCTAAGTGCACGTAAGCTAATGCGAACACATGGAAAAAATTTTCAACAAGTTCTAAAAGAGGAGATGACGTAACCCTCCGTGGAATTCATTCTAGATCATTGGCGGCCAAAGATTAATATAAATTCTGGATAAACAACATTTTTCTTTGGATCATTATATTGGCAACGAGTTTCCTTATATAATATATATAAATATATATATTATCATCGAGTTGCTTAAATTAATATTTGACCTTTTTATATTGTATTTTGTTGTTGGGCGTGTGAACATTTGACTTAATGTAGAAAGATTTTTGCGTAACAAATTTTCCTTACGTTGATGTAATCAATTGATTGATGTCAACTAAATAAATAACTCTTCCATTCTAGATGTCTAAAACTCTACCTAAATAAAAGTCAAAACGAAATTACAAAATACAATTGGATGCAACAAGGATATATTTAAGTGCGTAAGTTTATTAATAGAAGGGTAAATTGTTTGATCTACGCTTGAAATATGATGATAGTTGCAATTAGACCTTTAAACTTTCAATTTTAAACATTAAAGCCTCAAAATTATATAAATATTAAAATTGAGTCTAATTGGATCTTCAAACTTATATAATTGTATAAATTATAACATTTGTACAAGTTTAAGAGTTCGATTTTAATCATTTGTGGGGTCCAATTTCTATAATTATTGTAAGCTTGAGGGTCTAATTTTAACACTTGTGGAAGTTCAGGAGATTAACTTTTACAATTGAAAGTTTGAGGGTTTAGTTGCAACTACTATGATACTCTAGGGGCGGTATTTTGCAAGTTGGCGCTTAATAGAAAGTAATAAATCCAAGTGGAATTCTATTAAGCATTAACAAATAATAAGACATGTTTAGGAGTGATTTTGAAATGCTTAAAATTATTTTTTCATATTCAAAATCATTCCAAAGCTCACTTTTAATTGTTCAAAATCAATTCTTCTCGTTTGAAAAATGTGGTTAAAATTGTAAAATTAAACATTATATAGGTGTGTCAATATCACTCTTAGTCCCACCCTATTCCTCTTTTTCTTTCCTTTGCTCTTAATTTTGCATCATATGTGTTGGTGCCAAATTTTAGTCGAGGAAAAACCACACTTGACTTCCATGTGACAACAACGGTAAATTTATAGTTTAGAAAAGCGATGGCCCGCAAAACAAAGAAAAATGACTTTGATGCCTAAGCAAATATGAGAATTGTAGAATGAAGAAGAAGAAAGTCTTTAGATGAAAAAACTTTCCAAAATTCATCTTAAATAATTTTTTCTTTTTAATTTTAAATAAAATGAATTTAACTAATTAATTAAAAAAATTTAATTAATTATATTAATTTAAATATTTACATAAAATTAATTCACGTAATTCATTTTAAATAAATAATTAAATATTTTAATTAATTATATCAAATTAATAATATTTTTTACCAATCCCAACTTTTTTTTAATTCGACGAATCTCTATTCATTTGATCAATATTTAAATCAAATTTTAAATATTTTCAACTCTCCATTTTTGTTTAATTCTTAATTAAACGAACAAACTGTAAAAGTCGCCCCCTTAACGAATTTGAACGTTTTCAGATTCTCTCATCACACTGTTATAAGATTTAGTCTATGAGCTAACAAGGGAACCTGATGGACCTATCGATCACGAGCTCCAATGTCCCGAAATTAAGCAGCTAAACTCTTTAACCTAGTTAATTAACATTTGTTAACTACCAGGACATTCCACTACAGCCCAGTAGTTGTACTCTTTGTAATATATTTTTGTAATATATTTATGTCAACTTGATATAACCGTGATTAGTAAGTCGATCATTCCCAAGTTGTTCATAATTACAATTTGGTCAAAATTACCATTGTACCCTTATAATTATATCTTTTACCTTAAGTCCCACTGATCTTCTAATGAATAATTGGTTTGTGGTCCAACCACCAAACCGAGTCCATCTCTGGCCAATGAGGAGGTGGGCTCCTTGTCCAAGATTCTGAGTCAATACTTAAGGGAACAACTTCTCTACTAACCTTGAATTAGATAGAAGTGAATTCCATCTCGCAAGACTATTTCCTCAACTAGCTACCTAGTCTTGTCCCTAAAACGGTAGGCTTATTGAGTCGGCAAACTCGAGTCACTCTCACCAATGCAGATTAAAGGATAATCCCAAATAAACCAAACTTCATAGTAATCAGTCTTAATAGTAACTAACGTTATAAAGCAAAAGTCATTATCTCATGGTCTGGTCTTATGCATCCTCATTGCATAGGATGCCTCCATTTTCATGTCTTTACATGAACAATATAGGATTACATCATTTGTATCAAATACAAAATGGGTCGCATCTATAGTGTCTTTAGGATAAGATACCTAGTCTTATCCCTATACTATAGGCTGTTTTGGCTATTACCTAAATTTGATCTATTTTTATGTTTACACATAAAGTCTAAATATTCAAATTATAGTCAGAGGTTCTTAGTTTATTGGATTTATGATTATATTAAACGCAATTTACATATTAGATAACATTTTTACTAAATAAACCTTGATAACAACTTTATTGAGAATATGTTCAAAGTTTACACATTTACTAAATAAATCTCCATAACAGTTTCATTGAGAATACGTTCAAAGTGTACAAATCACGAATTTTAAGATATAAAATCCAACGACATAAGGAAACACCAGTTAATATGCACTAGGAACGTGTTAGTTCAAGTTTTGAATAAATAAACGGCCTAAAAAGAGAGAAAACATATGAAATTCTTATTATTTTAGTGCAACAGGGATCCAACCATTATCTATTGTTGTCGAAGAAAATGGAAAATGGAAAATGTAACTAAATCATGGATCTCGCAGTTTTCTTATCTTTCATTAAATATTATATAACACAGTTACTAGTTTGCAGCATAGAAAAGCGTGTAAACACGTGACCACTTCCTTCCTAATAATGGAGATCTGCCGACTAACCACATGAAAGAAAACACGTGTCACAATCAGTACCTTTAATGGTAATTGAGTACAACCGTCGATTTAATTCACTGTACGGTGGGTCCCACATTCCATCGAAATTTGAGATATTTACCAGATCTACAGGAAACAATAATCTTTAAAGAAAAAAAATATATATATATTTTTTTCTTTTAATAAGCGTTTTGGTAATAATTCAAAATCTGTTTTATGGCGTTCAGATTCACTAGCTCTAACCAACATATTGTAGCAGAAGTCTTGATCATATTTTCGAAAATTATTTTTTAATTCTTGAATTCGAACCATGTAAATTCTAAAAATACATATATTTTCAGTGTAATCAAAATTTAAAATGTAAAATTATATTAAAAATACGTAAATATTAATTTTTTAAAAAATATTTTATTTTAAAAACTCAATTTTGTTTGTTAACTTTAAATATATATATTATATAATATATTATAAATTTTATATGATATTACAAAACGACAATCGTAAAAATTTTCAATGCAAAACAAGTTTACAAACTAATTAATAATAGTTTACATTAAATTGATTATGTTAATTTTATTGTTTTTAAATATATAATAAAACACATTTTAAACCATTCTTTAAATTAAATTAATTTTTTAATCTCCTATCAAAATCCAAACACATATGTTTTCAAATTTCTAAAATATAAATCAAACAATCCTAAGTATTTTAAAACTTTATATATATATATATATATATATATATATATAAAGTGTTTTAAACTTTAAACAATATTATCATTTAAAAAGAAATAAATAAGGTGTTTCAACCTTTAAAGATCACTCTTGTACTTATGCTTTCAAAACCTTGACATGTTGGCCTTATATTTAGGTGTAGTTTCAGTTCCTTTATTTAACTTGTGCATTTATATGATATATATTTTTTTTTATTGTGTATCAAATTTTATGTGTAAATATCAAAATAGTTCTTACATAGATCAAAACAAATATTACGAGAGTACATATGCTAAAATAGACCAAAGTTACAACTATAAAGAACAAAATGATGATTTTGCAAAACTAAGGATCATTTTAAGCATATTATATTAAATTGAAATTTTAGTATATGAGCCTTCAAAATATAAATTTAACCTCTAAAATTTGATATTTCTCAGAAATTTATGGATTTATTAGACTCAAATTAAAGGATTAAAATCAGTTGACTTAAAATTCAAATTTATATCTACTAGATTAATCCATTTAAAATTTTTTTACATTTTAAATAAACCTGTTACACACAACATAAAAAATCCGAAGAGATGCTAAACATAACATTAAGCAGTTCAAAAGACCACAAACTTCAAAATTAAAATTCAAAACTTAATATAACTAAATTTGACACAAAACGAGAATATTAGTTAAATTGAAATAAAATAAGCACTAATGGTGCGTTAAAGGCGCTGAAAGCGGTGAAAGTTCTGTCGGCCTCCGCTGGCATGGCAGTACCATCACCGGCACCGCCAATGCTACAATTACAAATTGCTTAATAAATACGAAATTTAAAATTAAATAAAATCAGAAAAGAATAAATTATATTAAAATTGAAATATATAAATAATAAACCCAAATACCGAAGCGAAGACTGGGTCCGAGTTGGGAACCGTTGCTGGTCTTCGTTTTTTTTTTTTTTAACCCTTCTTCTTCATCCTCCTTATCTCTCTGCCATTTCTGTTCGTTATTTCTTCTTCTGCTATTCTGATTGCTTTCTTTACCCACCTTTTTTTTCCCCCCTTTTTACTCTTTTCTCTTTCTATCTCTCTCTGCATAACTCTTCCTATCCACATCTGAGCCTTTTCTTCTTTCATTTCTGTATATAATACCGTTTTACTTTTTGAAGACTTCATACCCAACTGCTGCCACTTCATTTTGAGGTATTCTTCTTCTTCCCTCCCTCTTTCATTTGAAATTTCTGTATCTCTTGCCTTTTATTGTGGCACCTGTGTGTTTTATTCCTTCTCTGGCGTGGATCTGCTGTCTGTTTTCTGGAATTCTTACAAGTTCTTCGTGTCTAGAGATGGATTAATCGTACTCTGAACTCTAGAGTGGATGGAACGAATTGGGGTTTATCGGAAACGAATTCATGTTTCCCAGTTAAATTTTCTCAGGAATTTTTAGGTATCATTGACGATTAGCGAAGTGATTGATTCATTTGCGGGTTTTGGGTTTATTTTTCCCCCTCTGTTTGCTCCAGTCGATATACTTTTCTATTTCTTTTCTTGGTTAAAACTAGCGAGTCTTTGGATTACATCTGTTGGTGTTTGTCTTAATATTTAATAGTGTTAAGAGAGTGAAATAAAGGATTATGCCAACTGATGAGCTAATTTTTGTCCGTACTTTTTTTAAAAAAACTTATGTATATATTTTAATTTATTTGGGAAATTGCCGAACAGATTCCGATCTGCTTAGGGGACAAAATCAAACTTTGAATTTTCTTCTTCCCTTCTTTCCGCTTCCATTGATTGTTTGGTGCCATTTGTCGCGAGCATGATTTTATTATATTAAATTAAATATATGTTTTTGGTTGTTTCTCTTTCGCTCCAGCTTTATTTGTCCCTTGAAATAACCCAATACGTACTATGAATCACGCCATTCTGTCAAACGCCTTCTCAGGCCACGAGGAGATGAGAACCTCTGTTCCCTGTCCCATTTCTGACTTCAGAGATCAACTTGTCTGCCCTAAACCACGCCGTCTCACCAATAATCTCAACGTTGCCATCAACGACCACGCCGATAGCTCCCTCCGGTGGAATCTAAGGTCAGTCGTTTCCTTTCTTTATTCTACCCCCCCCCCCCCGAATTACTTTCCTTTTGTTATAAGATTCTAATTCTTCTTCAGTTGAATTTCAGTCACCAAGTTGAGCAAATCGACATGGCAGCCGGACCGGATCTGCTGGACTTCCTCCTGACGAAGGTTTGCTCTCCTCTGTTTTCTTTTAGTTTATTCTGATCATTAATATCGGAGTTTATACTTTATAACTTCCTTTTGGTTAATGATTATGTGGTTAATGTAAACAGGGTGGTTGCAGCGTGGACCAATCGTTTAGCCAGTTGGGTTCGTCGCCCCCGTTTTTATGTGGGTCTCCGCCGAGCAGAGTAGCTAACCCATTAATTCAGGACGCTCGATTTAGGGATGAGAAATTCATACCCTTTGCTCCGATTGCTTCGCCGTCAGGTCAGTTGTCGCCCTCTACATCCTCTAGGAAAGGAGGCCGTGTAAGGGCGAGTTTTGGGAATAAACCAACGGTGAGGATTGAGGGTTTCGATTGCCTTGACAGGGATAGGCAAAATTGCAGCATCCCTGCTTTCGCCTAGAATACATGACAAACTCATATTACAATTTCAAGAAAAGCAAGATTCCCAATACAAATAGGAAAAAAAAAAAAAAAAGATTAAAGAGATGAATATCGAGGTCTCTTCAAGAGAAGAAAGGAGATACAATTTGCTTTCTTTTTTATGAATACGTTTGAAGTGTTCTTTGTAAATGTAAATAAAAAAACTCGCCATGTATACTAAAGCTGTGTATTTTAAGGCTTTTTTTTTTTTTTTTTCTCCCTTGAGTTGAGAAAGCCATGTACTATATTTTTGTAATTAGAAGTCTTAAGGTGGAGGAGATTTTCATTTAGAAGTTGAAAGTGAGAGAGGCAATCTGTATATATTGCAGAACTTGAACTCGAGTCTGTACAAGTCATCAACATGTGAATATTGTAGATCATATTTCCTGATTGTGAATTTTGTTCATCATTCTGGGTTTGAATTTGTTTCTGGATTTGGTTGGAATGCCTTGAATTTGATACCTAGCTATATTTGTTATTTAAGTCTTCTATTTCATATAAATTTTCTAACTCTAGAGATGTAATAATGCGATAATTCGCCATAGGCTTTTTTTTACTTATTTCATTTGTTGATTTCGTGACAAATACCAAAGTAATTTTGTGAGAATTGAGATGTACATGTTTGCTTGGGTATAACGCTATGGATGGATCCATTAGATTTTGCTTTTTCAGGGCATCTTCACGGAATCGCCGACCTCTCAGCTTTTGTTAAAGCAACTTTGTTGGTGGAATAAACATCTCTTTGGTGTTCAAAGCAACTTTGATGCAGAGCTTGTCTCTTTATTGGAGTGTTGATTTCTGAATTTCCTGACACAATTTTATAGATGGGAGGAAGATACTTTGCTTCGTGACTTTTATAAACTCGCCTAAGCTAGTAAGTTCATAGAAATTATTAAACAATAACTTACGACATTTAGCATCAAATGTCACTTTCTGCTCACCAAGTTCGATGGAATCCCCAAAGTAGAGACGGCGCTTGTTTCTAGGACTGCAAAAGGGGGCTCATTGAAAAAGGCTTACTTTCATTGATAAATTTTATAGAGGACCAATATTTAAGGTTCTATTAAATTCTTACACAAATGTGCATTATATATAACACACACACCCACCAAAAAATAATAAATAAATAATGTAGCTTGTGGATGAGGGTTTCTAGTTGCATAGGCAGGTCGGTTCAGATGATCAAGCTGATCTACAAATTAGATACTATGCTTTTCTTAATGTGTTTTAATGCTTAAATTTATCTTAAATAAATTTCTTGTTGTGGTTCTTATATTCGTTATGTTTTTAAAAACGATGCATGTAACTTAATAAAGAAAAGAAAATTCTTATTTTGACAAATACTTTCAGAAGCTCCCAAATTTTTATCGAAACAACGTTAATTGAACACTTGATTGTTAACTTTGTAAAAATGGAAAAGCTTGAAACTTCAAATAATAGGAGAGTCAAAGAATACTAAATAGTACAATAGAACAAGAATTAGGCGATGGGCCAAAGTGAGCACGGGTCATTGTAGTTGTAGTTGACTTATTTATTTATTATTATTTAAGTTAGAGCTTCACTCTCATTTTTTGTTGTGGTGCTAAACACATGATCTAAAAACCCTAACAATTAGAAATTTATGAAATCTTTAGTTGAGGCCCTAACAACAAATTTTAAAAACTCCAAATCAATTTGACGACAATCCAAATGGGAGGGCTAGATTTATATTACCTCTTGATTGAGAACCAAGAGATAAGGAGAACTAGTTTCTCACTGCAATTTCGAATACTCTACGAATAAGTTGATCATACGTACTAGAATGTTCTCGGCGTGCAACCATGGCTTAAGAATTGCAAATTAGCGATGAAGCTCTATCATCTATTAGAGATATTTAGCCAAAAAACCTAAAAACTCAAGAAATAATTATACCATGTCCTTTTAAATCCTCAAAGCACATCCTTTTAGTCAAACAAAAAATTTAAAAGTCTATTCCAACTATAACTGAAAAATACATCGTAAAACTGAAATTCCAACTGAGACATATATGGGACCAAAGTGAAAGTACCAAAATAAAGTATGCAAATAATAACACTAATGAAGTCTAACAAAGTTCAATCATTTTCATCTTGTAGCATCGTATGCTACCAACGATAGAGCTTATGACCAGTTTTTGTTGCTTGAATCTCCTGATTCCATCTTTGGTTGTGTGTAGGAATTCAGAGCTAATTGTAACTTCTATACCCTTGAACGTGTGATTATTGTTGAAGATAATTCTCTTGGTTTATGTCAATATAAGTGTGATTATTGTTGAAGATAATTCTCTTGGTTTATGTCAATATAAGTATCATGTGAAGAAAGGAAAGTGTGAAGAAAGGAAAGTAGATATCATGACTTGAATTGAAGGTACATGATATAAATTAATAATATATAGAATATATTTTTGGGTACACATATTAAACAAGTGTTGCTTGGTCAATAGAAAATGAAAACAAATGTTGCCCTTCTATTGAATTGGAAATAGACAATAGTTTCAATTTGGGCTATGAATATGTTGCACATCGAAGCCTAATTGTGGGTTTAGTGAAATAATGGGCCTGGACTCATGGCCCAATTGCGGGCTTGGTGGGCATGGGAATGTATCTCAATTCTCAGCCTACAACTGGGAAAGGGACCGGATGGTTCATCAAATCTCTCAATTGTCGCCCTGCCCGTGGTTAATTACGACGGCTATCCTTATTTGTGGTCCAAAATGTCCAATCCATCGACTAAGGGACCGGATGGTTCACACGTTCAATCATGTCATTTTCGTCCACTTGAATGTTAGTTTTGTGAAGACGAAAACAGAAAATTGTCATAAATCACAATAAAGGGGATTTTTTTTTTTTTTTTTTTCTTAGCAGCAAATGGAATTCCACTGTTACTCTACCTCTTACCATGTCAAGAACAGGATTTATCAAATCACTACAACTTATGCAACCTAAAATGAAGTATTCTTTAAATAGGAAGGTAGGCTGGAAGATTCTAAATTCATTTGTAATTATTGTCCTTGTCTTTTGTTTTGTTTTTTTCCTAATTAGTTTCTAAGAATCAACCTACATTTAAATTCAAGGACTATATATGTGGTGTACCATCTCTTCTTTTGATTGGTTGATTTAAAATGTAATGGCTTCAAGGAAACTTGACGAGTAGGTATTGACATTTTTCCCTTACCACATCATCAAAAGTTGTTCCATAGAATTAGGATGATAATTATTATGCTCCATCCTTTGTACCCTTTATCAATACATTAATTTACTTTTCAACCCTATCATTAAAAAATATTATAGCCAACAATTGTATGATTGTAATCTAGTCGTGTTTATTCGTACACATTGATTGTTGGAAATGTGACCTAAATCTCATATTAGCTAGATAAAAGGGATGATAATAAGTATATAAGTGAAAACAACTATTCCATTGAAATGAAATCTTTTAGTTCAAAACCAAAAATAAAATCCTGGAAGTTTATGTCCATAAAATTGACAATTTCATACCATTAAATTGTTGAAATATTCGAAGAGTTGTTGTTAACATCAATAATGTCAAATGAAATAGCAATAAAAAGGGATAAAACATTTACAACCAAATAAAAATAATAGGAGAACGTGAATGCACACTCATAATTCTTAATCGTTCCCACTTTCTAATGAAAAAGAAGAGTAACTTTCATGATAGTTATAGAACAACTTTCATCAGGGCCAGTGACAGATATTTTTCGGAGACCCCATTAAGAAGAATACACGTGGCTGTTTCCCTGTCCACGATGGAAAAGTAGTCGTTGGGCTTCATTACTCAAGAAAACGGCCCCTTTGGCCCAGACGTATTTTTTAAAAAAGAAAAAAAAATCGAAGTCTAATACTGAAATATGAAGCTAACGGTTGAGTGGCTGAAATTAATTCAATCTTATCGTTATCGTGAATCTAATGTGCACCATACACACACACAAGCCCGAATCGAAAATTGCACAGCGAATTGGATTGAATTCCAGAAGAAAGATGCATCCAGGATTCATAGGGAATTTAACAACAAATCAAAGCATCATTTATTCCAATTCGAATTGGAAAGTCGAGGAAATAAACATAGGGATTGAAGTACACAGATCAAAACGTAAAAGGAAAAAAAAAAAAAAAAAAAAAGGGAAATTGGATTGAAAGCCAAGTGATGTGGAAGCAGGTGGAAAAAGGCAAATGCTGGAAATTCGCCTCAAGAAAGCTGGGAATGGAATCAGCTAGAGTAGAACTTAGGTGGCTTGTAGACAATGAAACTGATGCACTGGACTTGACGGACGTTGTCAAAGCCAATAACCCTGATGAATGCGTCGGGGTAGTGCTTCTTGGCCTCCTCAATCTCCTGAATCACCTGAGCCGCATCGGTGCAACCAAACATGGGCAACTTCCACATGGTCCAGTAGCGTCCATCGTAGTATCCTGGTGACCTGTGGTTCTCACGGTACACGAATCCGTCCTGCAAAAATTAACAACAGTATACAATTTTTCATACTTGTTACTTTTTTCCCTTTCATTTCCATCCCCCATAAAATAAAAATACCGAAAAAAAACATTACATGCACGTCGAATTCAAGGCAGGGAACCCATCCCTTCCTGAGAAGGTACTCTACTTCTTTCGCCAATTGGGCTTGATCAAGATCAGGCAGGTAAGACAGAGTCTCGAACTTCTTCAATCCAAGTGGTGGCCACACCTTTTTACAAATACCCAATTCCACAAAACCCCTTTTGTTAAATTCATTCATCATCATCATACTAAAATAATTAAGAAATTATTGAATTACAAAAAGTAATTAGAAATTATGTACCTTCATGCACTGAACTCTTCCACCATTGCTGGCCAGAGTGGTGATGTCGTTGTTCTTGCGAGTGATGGGGAAGGCGGCTCCGGATTTCAGGCCAGTGAAGGGTGCTACCATGCTAGCTTGAGCAGGGGAGGCCCTGTTCACAGAGGCAACAGCCGCGGATGAGACGATGGAGGAAGCCATTGATGCCTCTTTTCCTCGGGAGTTTAGAGGGATTTACTAGAAGCTAGCTAGTAGAGTGCTTGAAAGCTCTTGCTGTTCGGTCTGAGAGGCCTTGTACTGTGAAATGGTGGTGTATTTATAAGGCCTTTACACTGCCTATTTTATCCATACACAAACCCATTTAGTGGTCGTAATTTTAGTTGGTAAAAAACTTGGATTTATGATCACATAGTTGGTATCTCAAACCTTATCACTTCCTACACCATTTCCTTTTGACACGTGGCAACAACCCATTACCTTATCTCTATCAACGGAATGGGGCTGACATTTTTTTTCCCACACTGCCGTTCCCTCCTCCCCGCTCCATTACTTTTGTCCTCACAGCATTCATTATCTAAATTTACTTAATTAATCCTAATCAAACATTAATTCATGTTTACTTTGGAGGTGTTTATCATTATCATTAGTATTTTTTTGTGCAGTTCTATTTTCTATTGTGATGGACAATGTACGAGGTCGGATTATAAGACTTTCATCTATGTATAATATGAGAATAATTATTGCAGTGGATTTAAATTAAACTAAATCCAGATTAATCAATGATACCAGCTATGTCAGTAACTTACCTGGACCACTGACATTATGGAAGAGAGCGAATGCAAGATGGTCAAGATCCACATTACCTTTCGGCTCGGGTCAGCGTTGGGCTTTGAATTGGAAGGCCCATACTCGGCCTCCTTGGAAAACAATCAGGCCCATTTCGCATATAAAAGCTATGTTATGCTACTTTTTTTCCCCAATACTGTCCATTGTATAAATGCTTCATATTTTACCAGTTTAGTGACTTCAGTCTTCATTATAAACAAATACTTGACTTATAATTTAAAAGAAAATATAAAATTGAGAATCAATATCTACAGGCGTAGAGAATTTTAAAGACACATTCTAAAGTAACAATTCTCAAATAGTATGATATTTACTTTGAATATAAGCTTCAATGCCTTCTTTTTCTTTTCTTTTTTCCCCGCTGAAAAGGTTTTTTATCAAATAAAATTGTTGTTGTTTATTTATATAACCATGGCATTTCGTTTTTCTAGTTCGCCAACCAACTCCTCTATGCTAGAGTATTATAACTGTGTTATCGACGCACACTTACATGATTGACTTGGGGATGCTAGTGATATCACTTGTTAAAGACAACAAACCCTCCCTATGTTTTTACAATGGTATGATATTCGCCACTTTGGGCATAAAAGCCCTCGTGGTTTTGCTTTTGGTTTCAACAAAAATACCTCAATACCAATGAAGATGGTCTCCCTCATTTATACTCACGACCTTCCTCTTTCGTAGCTAGTCTTCCTCCAATAGAAGGAATGAGAAGGACTGTCGCAAGTGCCTTTGTTGATCTTCATTCGTAGCATACAAGTGCTAGGCGCCGTTAAGATACTATCTCTAACATGTCAATGACACCTTCATATATATATATATATATATATACGACTTATTTCACTGTTTTTTTTTATGAAGAAACCTTTGTAATTTGAAACTAAGAGTAATTGTAAGAATTGTGAGGGCCTAAACTACAACAATAGGACTTTTTTGGGATTGCGATTGGGAATAGGAGATTAACTAATTAGTTGACTGCTTATTTTGTATTTTTACTTCATTCATACATTTAGATGCTTAATCATTTCAATCTATTGGTCATATATTAATTATCTTTGTTTCTTAATCTTACACGCTAGCAAGGTGGTTTAGATTAGAATTTTAATGTATAACACATTAACGAAGTTATAAGGTTAGAAGATTTAATACCAGTCTAGAAGTAGTTATAAGAAGTACATGTTCTTAAAAGGCCTTTAATGTTATTGAATTAGATAGAGAAGTTGCTTTCTTAATCAGCACATGATAATTCTATGTGCTCGTAAAAGCAAGTTATTGACAGTTAATTTATTGACTTATGAACTACTTCCATGTTTGTTATTTGCATTCAATTTAGTTAAATCATCATTCAATGGGTGAAATCAATTTCTCAAGACACAATTCTATTTTTTTCTTACTTCCATTAGTTTTGATCGGATTTAATTAATTCGGCCATCACGTATCTATCTTTGAATAAAATATAATATTAGTATATGTGAATTTAAAGTGGGCTAGAGATACAACATAGAGGATGACGACTGATATATAAATGTTACAAATTGATATCTTTTGAGTCGAGATGAGTTGTAAAAACAAATTTTTTTTTTATACAGTTAAAATTGAGTTAAAGATAATATACCTTCCAATTTCTACACATTAATTGACATATTAATTTTCTTTTGTCGTTAGTATGAGAAGAACTCAATTGGTTAAAATATTATAACTTTGACTAAAAAGAAAAAAACATCCATTCATTATGCACACATCTTAGTGTTTAACTAGAGACAAGGAAAAAAAATAAAAAACGTATTTTCGTCCATTATTTTAACAAAAAAACTCTCATATCAAAAACTTTAAAGTTCAGATAATCTGATCTTGAGGATATGAAACTCCTCCTTTGATGGTGCTATTAAATAATCAAGATTTTTTAAGAAGTTTATTTATTATTTTGGAAGACAGTTTATGGCCATTAGATCTTTCACATCGTCCAAGGCCAATTTGTGACCTTAAGATCTTTCACATTGATAAGGACAATTTGGAGCCACTAGATCCTTCAAATTGATCAAGGTGAATTTTGAGCCATCGGATTTGTTTGATGGTCAAGTTTCTTTGGGTTATAAATAGGAGGGGAACCATAGTTGCCAACTCATCTCAAAATCTATGAGTGAATAATGTGTGAAATATAAAAATCGAAAGTATCTCTTCTTAAAATAGAGTTTACTATTCCTCTATAAGAAAAAAAGTTTGTAACTCCTTGTAATTCTTCTATCCTGACCATGCTTTTTTACCTTAATTTGTTTAGAGGTTTTCCACTTAAAAATTATTGTGCGTTATTCTCTTCCTTCTTCTTCTTCCTTATATTCTCAATTCATTTTAGCTATGATTTTACTTTATTTGATTACAATCTTTTTCACAACAGGTGCAATATAAGTACTTTTATGATCACATCATTAAAGGTTAAATTAAAACATATTTCCAAAACTGGGAGACAATTAAAACTTATTTCAAAATTTTAAGAAAATTTTATATAATTTAACTATGTGATGTATACTAAATATTTGCAGATTGTATAAGATCGCAAAGTTAAATTTATGAGTTTGTTTGTCTCAAATCACATATTTTACAAATTTTATTCATAAAATGACGTATGGAAATTTCCATTTATTCTCAATACACAAGTTCGCCAATGTCAATCTACACATTTATTCTTCCAGATTATAAAAGTACAAAGTAAATGTAGATTATATAAATTAAAATTTCAGGATTTATGGATACAATCCAAATACGTATTACATCACTTCATCCGCACCTTTTAATTTCAAACAATATTATTAAAAAAATGTGGGCCAAAATGGATATTTGGGTCCATTTTCGTGGCTACTCCGGGGGGTCACGCTTCCCTGGCCCAGAAACGACGAACGCCATTGAAGGATCCAATCTTAATTGGACTTTTGAAGCTCTCACACCCCGAAACAAAGCAGGCTCTGCAAATTCGGAATCGGAGTACAATTTCTCTATCGTTTTCGTTTTTTACACCATTCGCTGTTTCCGTTTCTTCGTTGAAGCTACAATTCTAATTCAAAAGTTGCTAGGCGATAGCATTGTTATACTGCTTTACATTTCTCACTCTCTTACCCGTCTTACCTTTTACGTAGCGGTACGCCATTACTGTCCACTGATGGAGATCTGCTTCCGGCATTCATTTCCTTCACTTAACTTTTGAACTAGAACGACGTCAAAGGATTGAAAACCGTGTAAGTAGCACATTCTCCATTTTATTTACTCTAGCGAATTGTTCTCAGTTCTCTGTTTTAGATTATCATTGTTTGTCTGTGGATTTCTTGTTAAATTTACTCTAGTCCAAAGTTTAAATTGATTTTACCTGTATGAGAACAATCGGTTTCAAGTTTTAATTCGTGCAATGTTTCATTCTAGATGTTTCGCATTTTGAATTTCGTGATATAGTTAGTTTTGGAGTTCCATCATATAGTGTCTGCGAGCGCATAAGTTTATTAAGCTTCGGCTTACTTAATAAACTAAAATTTGAGTAACCTATGTTGAGAATGTGATTCTTGTACCAAATTCTTGATGTTTTGTGAGAGCAGGAGCCTTGGATAATGACCCGTGTCTAAATTTGTTAGTACTCCTTTACAATTCTTTAACGGAAGCATGTCAGCGTGAGTTTGACGAGGATATCTCAGTATCCATAAATAGCTGCTGTACAGATCACCTGACCTAGGTGAACCATAACTAGCTTAACATTTTTGAACTTCTCTAACAGATATTCGGATTAGCTGACTTTGTAACAAGGAGAAAAGGAGAAAGATTACAGTGGTTGAAATCTTCATTCTATTAAGTAGTTTCTCTGTAATATATGACTACATAATTGAAATTGTAGAGACAACATTTGAATAGTGGACACTCATTTATATTCTCTCTAGTGTTTAAGTGGAGTTTAGATGTAATAAAATAGGCCAACTCACTACTACAATTAATCAATTAAATCTCGCCGACTCTTTACTGTTCAGGCACTAGTTTAACAAATATTTTCCTAGCACTCTACTCTTTGAAGATCTCTATTTATCGTTATTCATTATTAGTAATGAAATGATCGAGCACCTTTTATCCTCGTACAGATGAGAATTGAGATAATAATGGTCTTTGACCCTTGTCTGGATTTCACCAACGTTACACTCGAACACTCTGGAGTTAATTTATTTATTGTTTTTCATTTTCCAAGAGACTTCTTTACTTATGAAAATTTAGGCAGTACTTTTAGAAGTGTCGTCTTAGTTGAGTGATGTTTCAGGCTTCTGGTGGCCGTTCTTTCAATTTCATTGATGTGGTTCTTGTTTCAGAAACAAAGTGAGACCGAATTAAATCACACCAAGTCTGGCAAATTTTGGGTATTTATGTTGACAAGAGAGTTTTGGTGGAGGCGTGAAAGTTAGGCCACGTTTGACGTTTATCTAACTAGATTTCCGCATGGAAAGTGTATTATGTTTGAGCCTAATTGCAAACTTTTTGTAGCTTCCTTCTATAGGCAAAGGTTCTTATAGACTTCTAGGCTTCTCTGATAATTTCCTCATAATTCTTAATTAATTAATTTTTATTATTTTTTTAAAATTCCCTTCCCTAAAATCAGTTAATTGTATCTTATAAAAGTAACTGGGACACGAAGATCAGCTTTTCAAACACTCAAAACCTTTGTTAACTTTTACTACTATCGTATCATAGATCAGAGAGAAAGGATTAGGAGAAAACTCGCGCAAATGAATCAGACCTGATGGCATCATTTTCCAAAAGCTTAGAACCTACTATTATGTAACCCATCTGAATCAAGTATAGTTTTATCGTTAAAGATTCTGTTGCTCAAGTTGTATTAGTTTGTCGTGGCTGTTTGCCTTTTCTTTTCTCTATTTATGAAAGCACTTTATATCACTCTGATGCATGAGGAAAAATACAATATCTCTTTCACTTTTCTGGACGATTCTCACCTACTAATCCTTTCTCTCTGATCTTGATGAAAATATCTCGTTAAATAAATCTACTTTGTACACAAAGCAGAAAAAGAAAAGGAATATCTATATATATATGTAACTGATGGGCAATTCACAATTGTCTTTGACCTTGCTATATCCTTGTTAATGTTGATGACTTTCTGTGAAATTTTTTTTATATCCTTGTTAATGTTGATGACTTTCTGTGAATTTTTATTTTTTTTCCCTCGTTTTTCTTTCCGTAGGTATGGAGAATAGCATGTTAAATCCAACATCTTCCACCAGGCTCTTAATTTTCACAGTTCCAAGAAAAGAAAGTGCAGGGCCCCAGTTTTTAATAATACTTTGCGCTAAAATTAAAGTGGATCCTACTCATTATAAGTGAGTCTGAAGCCATTACATCGTCGTCTTCCTTCTTAGGAGAATGGGGAAATTATCTCCAAACTCAGTTATAAAGAATAAGATCCCTCATTACCTAAAAATGCAGTAAATTTGGATAGTATCTTCGGTTAGGCGATGGATTTGGCACCAAGGAATTCCAATTTTTTGACTGGGAGAGCACCTACGTAGTGGTGAGTCCATCTTGAGTTTAGGTTTTGGCTTTCATAGTACACTACGTTCTAATGAGTATTTTCTTTGTTAATGGGTATGCTTTTGTGCTTGAACCACAGGACCCATGAATCCATTGGGTCAATCCTTCGGATCTAGGTGCTGGTATTGATAGGAAGGTAAACGGTATAATCTTTCTTTATTACAAATAAATAACCACAATACTCCGGTTTTCGATGGAGCAAAAGTGTCTGGATAAGATAATCAACCCCTAATGATATAAAATAGTCAAGGGTTCTTCAGAAAACTCATAGCTAAAGTTGAACTTACATTTTTGCTACGCAAAAGTATTTCAATTGTCATTTTGTTGTTTGATTTCTTCAGTTGCTTCTCTGTTCGGTTCGAGTGTTGTACTAGGAAGGCCCCCCACTCTGTCTCATATGTGACCCTGCATTTGCTAGGGAGGTTGATGGCCTGGTCAGTATCACGTGATTAGAAGAGTGATATTAATGGATAAATGTCCCCTCTTTTTGTCCTCTATTCCTGTGTGTATGTGCAAGTTAGTCCTTCCATCTTCCTCGAACTACTAAAATCAGCTCTAACCAGGGTTTAGAAACGACGCTCAAACTGGTAAAAATTTGAAGATTTTATATCAAGTAATAAAGGCATATTCCTGAAATTTTTGGGGAGTGATGATAAATTCTTCCGTGGGATATGGCCCCCTCCAAGTATAATAAAGGTTCCGAAATGTTAATTTTATCAATTGCTTGCAAATAAATGTATCTATAAAATCACTCGGGTTCAAAATTCCTATATTTCCTTAAAGTTTGAGTTTCACCAGCAATTAGTAATTTGACTCTTTAAAATGGGCACATGATCGGTTTTACTGATTCGAATCTGATACAGCAACCAGGTATAAACATGAAAAGGCGAACAGGACCTATTTTACGTAAGATACTGAATCTCTGATGTTGCTATCCGTAGTGTAATGGGTTCTTCCTTAATTCTTCTCGCAAGTGGATCACAACTTATGGAATGCTACAATGTGCATACTTCGTTTTACTTCATCCTGGTGACGTTGTCACGCTAACCATTCTGGAAATTAAAACCTCCTTGAGAGTTCAGAATCTTTTGGGTGCACCATTGAAGTCAGTCGTTGAATACAAACTTCAACCAACTCGTGAAAAAGTTCGAATTTTGTATTGAAATCTTCTTTCTGGATGACTTCTCTGGTTGTAGAAGCTTGAGTAATTGCAGGTACAGATACAATTAATTATGCATATCTACCCAGTACCATGGAGCGCTTTATGCACGGAAGTTCTCCAGTAAAACACTGCAGAAAGGTGTTTTTTTATTGATGGGGGCTTGGTTCATGGTTGCAGTTGCATCTATGCTTCTGAAAAATCTACGATTACACGTACTTCCCAAAAGTTACAGTGGCAAATTTATCTTCTAACGCAAGTCGTACAAATCCAGTGGTCAGATTGTGGCAACCTATGCTTAAAATTGACCCCATCATCTTCACTTCTGGGTATATTAATGATTTGTGTCTCTGTTGTTGACTTAATTGAATTTGTAGATATTGTCTCTAATGATATATGATACAGCGCTATATTATGGAGTATGATCAGGCCGCGTGTGAATTGATGGTGGTCCTGAGAGCTTTTGAAGTGGTAATTAAGCCAAATTTGGAAGGCTGTAACATATCAGCGAAATCTATCATTTACATGATTGCCATAGGAGAGGCTAACTTTGTTGGTGGTAGTTGGAAGGAATATGTTGATTAAGGTTTAAGCAAAGAATATTTCAGCCAGTTTGCTACTTTTTGGAGTCAGAGGCTCAGGCAGCGTGTAGTTTTGGTTCAATATAGAGAAAACTAAGCTTGTATATGTAATTTCATGTGAATAGGAAAAGAAAGAAAAGAATGTATTTGGAATCTTAGAAGCTGTCAAGTCTGAAGAAGTTGAATTCCAATATTGACCGAGTCTCATTTGGTCTTCTTTTCCTTTTTCCCCTTTTATTATTGTCATCAGTGATAGAGAGGGGAAAAGATTTTGAAAGGCGGAAGAAGAAGAAGAAGAAGAAGAAGAAGAAGAGTGATGAGGCCAAAGAGCCAAAAGGAAAAAGGCAAATGTAATAAAAGACACCCCAAGAGGATTAAAGGTCATAGGACAGAAGAAGAGTACAAAGTCCAAATAGGAAGCAAAAGTTGCTCAACTTTAATGCCTGCATGGGGCTCAGAATTCAAGATAGGCTTTCTGAAATTGATAAATGGGTCTGTTTCCTTTTGGATGTTCTGTTCTTTGTGGGACATATCCCCTTCATCACTCTTTATTCATCTCATGCCTACCCTCCCTCCTCTGCCATGGAGTAGAAATGTTTTCATTTTCAATCCACCACTGCCCATCTCCATTTCTTTTCTTTTCTTTTTCTATTCTCAGTCAGGAGTCCATTTCTTTACGTAACCCAATAAACAATTTAATTAATAACCTGTCGTTTAAAAAAGTAGATGGTAATTAACACGAACGCATGCGTAATTAATTATCTTTAACTCTCTTCATTCCCACTCTGCTAATCTACACAGCTTAATCGACATAACTATGAATCATACTAGTAGGCTGTGCAAGGGTTTTTCTTTTTCCATTTCTTCAAAACCTACTAGTTATAATAATTACTCCTTCAAAAGTCTTCTCATTTCAAAACATGTTTTTGAAAAATATGAGAATAGTACTTTTGTGTGGCCCCCCACTTTGGAGAAGAGGGAAATGTTGAAAAACTCTTTTGTACAAAAGTAATTTAAACCAAATGGCTTTGCAAAGTCTAATTATAATCTTATATTGATACTATCAAATAGTACAAAAAGCTTCAGTATTATAATATTTTATATAGGGGATAAATTAAAATGTTTGGTAGAAATGAGACCAATTGGGAGCTCCCAAAGAACTCACATGACTGTTGTATCATCAAAAATCATAGAGATGCCAATGCATTCATCAAGGAAGAAAAAGAGTTCTCTTGTAATTGTCTCCTAATTACTCGAGGCGTCCAATGGCAAAACTTACGTGGCTTCAATGTCTCACGTTATTGGAATCTTAGTCATTAGAAAAAATTAAAAAAAAAAAGAAAAAAAAGAGGCACCGACATAGTTAGGATTTTGAAATACGGGGCGCAAAACCATGCTAAATTACTATGTTGTTGGTTATTGTTAAGTTGTAGAGTGAAGAAAATTGAAGTAATAAATGGCGAAAACAGGAGTCAAACCTAACTTCCCATTATCATATTATATGAAGGTGGACCATTTCAGCCTGCTATTCCCTCATCACGTGGGCCACTGTCGACTCTCTTTCTCTCTTCTCTCTGAGTCCCATTATAGCCGTCTTTTCCTTGCTCTTATATCTCAAACCTAAGCCTCAAATCCATCTGAAGAGAGAAAAAGAGAAAGAAACTAGCTTTGTTTTTCTTTTAACACCAAACTCAATTTACTATGACATTTATCCATGTCGACCCAGATAGAGGAATGATTTGAGGGCTATTGAACTCAAGTTTCATCTCCTTTTTTTTCTTTTTCTTTTTTATGTGGGGGTTTTCTTCCGCCCGCCGGCAAGCCATGTTTACCAGAAGAATCGCCACTTCCTCCTCCTCTGCTTTTGCCATACTAATTTTGATCCTGTGGGTGTCACAGATTTGGGTTTGTTGTCACTGCCAAGTTAGAGCTTCACGGGTTTTTCCTCCGCCGCCACCGCCGCCGCACACGGCGGACAAATCACTCACTGGCGAAGAAAAAGACAACGCTAAAAATGAACTTCTCCAACAATACTTCAATGGCAGAGCCTTCGATCGCCACCGTGCCGATGAAGGATTCGAAAACAGCAAACGGAGGATACCCAGTTGTCCAGATCCTCTTCATAATTAGTAGAATAAATAATTCAATTTTACACTCCTTCTTTCTTTGTCACTATATTTCTTCGTCCAAAATACCCCCGTTTTTCTCTTCATTTTTTTTTTTTTTTTCTTTCTTGCTACATTAAGACGCGTTTTTCCTCTGATTCAACAGAGAAAACCGGGGTTATTTTGGTACTTCCATTTGTTATATATGAAGTCATAAACTCCTTTTTCATTCATTCGAGTACAGAAAACAATGTGTAGTGAGTGTTGAGCGATTTCCCTTTTCATGTTTTTCTGGGTTCTTTTTCTCTTACTCTCTTTTTTCTTGGACTTGAATGGAAACACCAAATTTTGTACTGCAAGAAAAGCAGAGGCCAGAAGGTCGGTTCTGTGTCTGTACAAAATTTGTAGGGTGGGCTCAATTTGAAGAAAAAAGCCAATCCATTGTCCGTAACTGAATCGGAAGAGAGAAGGTAAAAAAGTGGAAAGAAAAAGGAAGAATTAAAATTAAATTAATCTCTCTGATGTGTATTATGTCATTTCGATGTCGAATCTGAATGATCTGGCGTTGCAGAAATATCTGTTTATTATTCTTCGTCCATTTCCGTTGGGTAAGCTGTCTCCTAATTGGGCCTACTGGGCCTTCATCACCGAATCAACAGGCCCAACCCACATAAATGAGATGCCTTTGGTTCGGAATTCGAATTATGCTGAATTCACTCCATCATCCTTCTTTCCTTGGTCAAAAAAAAAAAAAAAAAAAATAATAATAATAAATTAAATTGAAAAATAAATTACTGATTTTATTATTATTAATTTTTTTTAAGGATTTTGGAGAGAGGAATTCATGAAAAAAAGGGAAGGGTTTGAAGAGGACAAAGGTAAGGTTAAAAGGAGAGATATAAATAGTAGGGGGGAAGAAGTAAGAAGTAGATTGAAGGTTGGATTTTAGTGTTTGTTTGGTTTAGGAAAATGGAGATATGGAGATCTCTGTGGTTGTTGGTATGTGGTATAATTTAATTGTCTTACAATGAAGGGGAAAAAAAAAAAAAAAAAAAAAATGGGAGGCCCAGCAATTAAAAGAAAAAACACAAAGTAGGAGTGAGTACAAACCATTAGTACTATAAAAATGGTGAGATTGCAAATGTTTTCATTCTTCCTATTTTAAAATTTTATTTTAATAGATCTATTTAACTCGTGGAGACCTGGGGTTAAAACGAGACACAAAATTCTCCCCCGCCCCAACCCCATTTTTTACTTTTTAAGAATAGTAATTTTTAAGTTAAAAGTATTTTGTTGTAATAATAATATTTCAAAATTTAACTTTTAAAAATTATAGGTACCGAACGTCTTAATTATATTTATAGACATGAAATATTATTATTATTATTATTATTATTATTATTATTATTATTATATATATATTTTTTTTTATCAAGAAAAAAAACAGAGAAAACCGAGATACGAGAAAACGGCGCGTATTGCGCGGCGAAGAAGTTGAGGAAAGCTGCAAATTTATTTATGCACTTAGCGACCGGCTTGCTTTCTTTGTCTGCTTGCAATTTGGATTTTGGAATCAAATTCACCATCTTTCTCTCTTTTTCCACATTTTTATTTTCTTTAATTTGTTTTACGCATTTCGCGTTTCATAACAACGACTTCCATTTTAAGAAAAGAAAATGGTTCATTGTTGTGAGATAAATTATGCGTAAAAAAAATGCTGCCCATAGAATTAAAATGATAAAATATATAACAGAGGGCACCTAAATATCTTCCAGTTTCATGGTTATGATATCAGTAGTAACCAAACCTGTAGGTTTGAAGTTTTAAAATTTCACTTTCTCGATTGAAATACAAGGAAAGGAATGGGTAAAAAATATTAATGAATATTGTTAAATAATTAATTTTGTATGTTGATGTGTATTTATGTGAGATAGGATGGGTAGGTGTGTAAATTTAATATTGGTTGGAATGTTGAATATTAAATATAGTATTTCAATGTATATTTCAAAATATGTTAGGTGAGAGTATGAATTACCTTTTATTCAATATATATATATATCCCTTTTTCTGAAAACAAAGTGTACAATAGCATATTTTTAACAAAAAAAAAAAGGTTTGGTTTTTATTCAAAACAACATAATTACTTTTTTAAAAAAAAGCTTTGGACCGCGAAGTTTGGGCACCCAGCCCATTGGATAGACTAGTGGACCAGCCCATAGGCCCATTGATGTATTACGGGACCATTTCACTCTCCCACTGATAGACCGGTGGACCATAATACCGACCCGTTTATGGATTAGCGGACCAACTAACGGCCCAAAAGTAATGAAATAGGTTTTTCAAACAACATTCATGTGCATGTCCATTTAGGTGGGGATTTAGAGGGGGTGAAGAAAAAAGATGAAAGCTAAACTAAAGTGCTTTTGGAGTACTGAATTGAATTATGAAAGAAAATTAATATATTAGAATTGAGGTACAAAATTGTTTAGTCGGAGAAGATGAAGTTCTTCGATGAATTTGTAAGTATAGAGTTGAGTTATTTAACACTGACTTATAAGGTTGATGAGTCAAATACTTCTTAATTGGATATTCTCTACCCTTGTTTTGTTAGTTTTTTAATCTATTATTATTATTATTTATCCATGTCTTCAATTAAAAATTTATATAACTTGTTATGGACTTTATGGTTGAACATTATTTGGATGAACTATCCAAGGATAATTGTAATATTATTTTATTTTTATTAAATTCTTTTTATATGAGATTCTCGATGGAGAATTCGCCACTTGAAATAAAAGTTTTGTTGGAAACTTTACTATTTGAAAGATTTAATTTCATTGTATTTTTTTTTATTTTTTAAAGGAACTAAATATAAATACTTTCTCTTAGTAAATTCAATTGAACGAGGGGTGAGAATGAGAATGGAGACTAAAAATTACTGCCTTGTAGGCAATTTATGGAAAAAATGACATTTTTAAGGTTAAAGAATTTCGGGAGACACAAGTGAAAAGAAAATGAAAAAATGAGGTTAAAGAATTTCATTTTTAACATCAAGATTAACGTGGATACATTCGTGGTCATAAATTTGCTAGCTTTACAAGATAAAACAAAATGTTCAAAGCAATTAAAATGTATATTTGAAGATGAAATAGTTACGTCTAGAGTTGTATTAAGACCATGACACACAAATTGACTACATGAAAGAAAAATGGATACTAAACCATTAACCAAAGTGAGGATAAGTTTAAAAGTTATGTAACGTAAAAAAGTGATCTCATCTTTACTTTTCCAAAAGAAAAAAAAAAACCCTAAAATAATTTAGCTTTGGAATGACTTATGCATATATCATGCTAGTGTCGGTGGAACCTATATACGTTTTTTTGTTATTTTGCCAACTACTCGATTTCTAATAATGAAACTAAAACTCATTTCCTTATATTACAACTCTACATAAAAATCAACTCTACTTTATGAAGTGATAAGTGTTTTCTAAAATTAGGTTTGTTCACATAATTTAAAGGTAATTAAACCAAAAACCCAACCTAATTGTATATATAATATTTCAATCGAAATGTGCATTTAGGGCATTGAAACTATAATTTGCTTCAAATAGCAAATCCAACAAAAAATTGATTGTTATGCCATCTCCTACCAACGTCAGAGTATCAAGTTTAATCAGACAACAAAATCCCAATATTAATCAGAGAATCAAAGTCATTCGCCCAAAAAATGGAAACCACTTAATTAACTTCCCCATCCATTTCCCCAAAAACCATTTGCACTTTAGCGGTTTCTAAATTCCAAGGGCTGTATTTTACATTTTACTCATTATTTATTCTTTCTAATTAAATAAACCAACCTAATCTGTACGCGATTCTGTAACCGTGCGACCGCTTACGATTGTCTATACGCACTACATGATCTCGCAAGCTTACGCAATTGTATAAGTTAGTATTATTTTATTTTAGTCATATTTTTTTAGAGAAATTAGTTTAAGTGACAAAATTTTTGACAAAATTTACAAATAATAGCAAAATATCATAGTCTATCTGCGATAAATTATCTATATCTATCATGATACAGATAAACACAAATAGTGGTCTATCGTAGACGGTGATATTTTGCTATATTTATAAATATTTTGGTGCATTTTTCTATATTTAAAAACAACTCTATTTTTTACGAGACAACTCTGTTTTAGCTAAATTACCACTTATTTTTCTGTGTTTTTTCGACCATATTTATAAATACCAAGAAAAATGTAAAAAGCATATTATTTTTGAAACCCTAAAATTGAAATAATGAAAGTTTAAACATTGCGGGAATATAACTATGAGTTTCATTGGCTAAATTAGATGTATTTTTTTATTTTTATTTCATGCAACTTTTTGAAACCTACGTAAAAGAAGATAGAGACGAGAGAGGAAGGAGAAATTTTCAAAGTATTTAATGTTTTTTGTAATACAAATGCAAAAAGAGAATTTCACTACTCAAAAAGTTAGGTTAGTTTTAATGACAAAATCATACTTAAGCTGATCAAAACGCAACTACTAGACATGTAATTGTTCATTTATATTCTATTTCACACACTTTATTTGAATTATATTCTATCCAGACATAAGATATACACTCCTTGACATGAAGTTCAAACCTCTCACATCTATTTATTATTATTATTTTTTTTTAAAAAAAAAAAAACTCTTAAAGTCAAAGTGGCTAAAAGGAATCCTATACATATAATTAATGAGATTAAAAAAAATAATAAAAAAGAAAAAAAAGGTGATGGTAAAAGTAAATTGAATTGGAAGGGGGAAAAAAAAAAGTGTGGTTTCTAGAAGCCATTAAGGTTAGTACTTGTGTGCATTTCTGTTTTTGTATACTTCCACTGCATGCCCTCCACACCTCCAGTTGCTTTGCTGTTTCTCTTCTCTCTCTCATACATAACATTAAACTTTAACAAATATTATATTCTTAATTTAATAAGACAAATATCCACTTTCACTTTCCATCAAATCACTTTTACGTCCTTTTCTTTTCTTTCTTACTCGTCACTAAAATTTTTTCATTTTTCTCTATGGATTACTATTTTTTTATAAAAGATTTCATATCCTAATTCCTAAGTACTAAACATACTTTTTTTTTTTCTTTTTCTTTTTTGCTGATTTTTTGGATTGGGGTTTTCTTAAAAATCAGTGCCCCATTGAAGTAGCTGCCAATTTGCAGTTTAAACACAAGATCTGATGTGGAAATTCCTTGAGTGCCCTCAGTTTCTTTTAGATTGATATAAATAAATTCCCCTCTTCTGCTTTGTTCTCCATTAGCTTTAAAAATCCTTTATTGGGTTTTTGAAGGAAAAGAAAAAGAATTATTATGAGAATGAGTTGCAATGGGTGTCGGATTCTTCGTAAAGGATGTAGCGATGACTGTATAATTAGACCTTGTCTTCAATGGATACCCTCCGCCGATTCTCAAGCCAACGCCACCATTTTTCTCGCTAAATTTTACGGCCGCGCCGGCCTCTTCAACCTCATCACCGCCGCCGCCCAACACCTCCGCCCTGGTAAATTCTCTCTTTTACCCTTTTTCGTTTCATCCATATTTCATTCATCCATCTTAATTCCATTTTTTTCACCACTGATTTTCTATAATATAACCCACTAGTAAGTCACAACGGCATAATTCGAGGACTCTCAGATTCCTTGTGATTTAAAAAAATTATATAAAATTTAGATTTTTTTTTTTTTTTTTTTTTTTTGAAATCAAAAGATTCTAAAGTTGGACAACATGCTGGTCACTGGATTTTTTTTCTTTTTCAATTTTTAATTATAGTATAATATCTTAACGATTATGCATATAACTATAAGATTTTAAGAACGTAAAATTTTGGAGAGGTTGGATTTTATTTTAGTTTATTATTACTATTATTATTATTTTTAAGCAGGTTGAGGTTAAACAACTTCATATTGCTGATATATGGAAAACAAATTTGTTTGTTAAAATATTGATATAATTAAATTTAATTTTAGTTGATTTATCGTATTATGATTAGAAACTCAATTAACTTACAAATTTAAATCTCTAAATTATAGTAAAGTTAATTATATTGATAGTTTAACACTCCTTTGCGTAATGGATTGAAAATTTGTAGAAGACTCAATGAGTAGAAATTAATATTTCGATGCTATGTTAAACTCAAAAATTTAACACTCTAACACTCGGTGTTACTTTTTTTTTTTTTTTTTTTGAACCAACGAAAGATTTGAAAATTTGAACCTCTCATCTTAAGATTGGTACTACATGACTTAGAAGTATTTCATTCTTTAATTACTATCGATGAATAGTTGGTAGGATTATTTATAGTAACTCGTTTGTTTAAGATTTGGGATTAAATCATGATTTAGCTAGAATGAGAAATAAAAGAAAGGTGTGCGATGTATTTTATTTGAGGTGTGGTGTCATATGGTTGATGACATTGAAGTTGTCTTCTTGTTGTTGTGTGTGTTTTTTTAAAGCCATTTTCAAGTCGTTGCTGTACGAGGCGTGCGGTCGGATGGTGAATCCCGTGTACGGTTCTGTCGGATTACTCTGCTCCGGCGACTGGGAACGGTGTCAGGCCGCCGTCGACGCTGTGTTGAACGGGTCCATGAACGTCGAACCCGAAGCGCCGCCGTCAAACAACGCCAACCTTTCCCTCAAATGCTGCGACATTCGCCATGTCTGTAACGACCCCAATTTGGCTGCTTCCGGCGAGCTTCTCAAGGTCAAGGCTCGGAGCCGGTTCAAGAAACCCGACCTTCGAACCAAACCAAAACCCGAATCGGTTCCTGAATTAGGAATTGGGCCTAGTGTTGAGGAACCGGGTCGGGTTTTGAGAAATGGAAGCCGGTTTGAGAAGGGGGCCGTTGAGCTGGAATTGACTCTTAAATCGGCTCAGTAAAGGAAGAAAAAATTTAAAGGGAAGTGAAAATTAAAATTAAAAAAAAAAAAACAAAAAAACAAAAAAAGGGTTTAAATTATAATTAGGAAAAAGCATTGGATTGTGGACAAGTGTCGATGTGAAGAAGTTGAGGCCTATGTATGTGTATTCCATGCACAAGGCAGTTATTCCCATTTACTGTGCTCTGCAATTTTCCCTCTTTTTCTTTTTGTTTATGTATAAAAGATCTTGAAAAAATTTAATAAACTTATATATAGTTTTAGTGTATGAATGAAGTAATGAATATTTCTCCTTTTTCTTTTTATTGGACTTAAGAAATTTGTATACATTTTATTTTTGTTTGTTTTTCTAAAATTTTTAAACTAGAAATTAAACTTTGGTTAATTTTCTCTATTTAAAAGTGATAGCGTAGATAATGTATATAGATAGATAACAGAAAGGGTCCATGGATAGGTGTGTGTTGGTTGGACTTAGACCACTTATTTAAAATTGTTTGAAAACTAAGAAAATATTTGTTCACAAATATTTTCAGATAATGAATATAAATTAATAGTGCTAGGAGAATTCAAGGTTGTATTTTTTTTCTTTTTTTTTAATATAAAATGGTTGTGTTATTGTGTTGTACTCATTAAAAAAAAAAAAAGGCATAACTATCCTAAATTCTTATGGGCCATCACTAGAGATGGAATTCTTTTGGGCTCAATGGATTGGGTCCAGACCCAAATATGAAATCATTGGGCAATGAGTTCAAACTCTTGATGGGCCTGAACTATGGGCTATATATCTATTGACATTTGTACAAAATTGACATCTCTTGAAATCGACCTTTTAAAACTTTCTTTTTTCTTTAATAAAATTTCTTGCCTTTTGTCTTTCCTTTTGAATTAAGTTTTTCTTCAATGAGGTTTGGTCATCTGTTATCATTGATTTGCCTACAACACATAAAAACAAGAGGTTTGGTTTCTATCGTAGAAGGCATCAAAACTATTGGACAATATTTTGGAAACCCATTTTCTGGACGAAGAATCAAAGAATGTAAAAGATGTAACCGCGTTGTTCTTTGGCTTCTACGTCCTCCTTTTAGTTTAATAATTGGAGATGAAAAGATCAAACCATCAAATTCTACAATAACGAGAGGTTTGTATGTGAAGAAATCTTGCATACATGATGGAAGAATAGAATAGTAATTCAATTCAATTCATTTAAATAATAAAAGGTAGATTTATGGTTTCAGTCAAATTAACCATATCTAGCATCACATATTATTTGAACTATATGTTTTTTTTTTTTTTTTTTTTTTTTTTGAGGAGATAGTACAATACTTAATTAAAGATAAAAGATTCAATAAGTAGATATTTTTCCCGGCATTATTCAATAAATAGAATTAAACCAATCATAACGAGTACATTATCCATCTACATTAAAATGGTCATAATAAAAGAAGGGCAATACAGGAAACAAAAATAAAGGTAGGTCCACATTTTGCTAAATTTGAGATAAAATTGAAATTTCTGTTTCTTCGAAAACGAAACATCAAAATGGACATTGGGAAATAATTTCCAAAGAGATACAAGTCTTTAGAAGTTCATAACACGGACCCACTTACACTTATCATATGTATTGGAACACCATACATTCATTCTCGACAATCTAACATATGTTAGTTCAATTTTTCTTTAATTATTTATTACTGAAAGCTGGATTATGACATCTTTATAGTTGAAAAAAAATAATTACTTTGTAAATATTTAATTAGGGCTTGTTATCAAATATAAAAAAATAAACTAAAATATTTACAAATATAGCAAAATTTCGATAGACTAATGTGTGTGTCTATTTGTGTAGTTATAGACATTAGTAGATGTCTATTGCAGATAGATTATTTGTAAATATTTTGTCATTTAAAATAATTTTTTATTTAATTATTTAATGGGTACTCCACACCAACTCGATATTTTTATTTTTAGTTGAGCTTTCATGATGAGATAACATGAAACTATAAGGGAGTGTAGATTTCACATCCAAGACTTCATTACACATTTCTAGGAATGAAAAGTGAGGAGAAATAGAACTCATCTATAATTTTCCGATGAACATAGTGACCGACCTTAACCTTTGATAAAAGGCATTAGTATAAAATTAGTGGTACAAAATCAAGATTTGGCTATTAAATCAAGAACACGTACAAATTGGAAATATATATATATATATACGACGTTAATAATCATTAATTAAACAGAGGCAAAGGTGGTGGCGCAAAGCAAGACGATCTCTTCACAAACCTCCCTTTCATTCTTGGTCTCTTCTCTGCATTCAATTTTCGAACTTCATATCTTATTTTCTTTGCAAATAATCTCGTCCTTCTCTTCTCTCTGTATCTCGATACTCGTGCTTCTCTCTCTCCTTCGACTCCAGCCACTGCTTGTCGGCCAATTCCGCCTCCAAACTCCCCGTACGTTTGATAGTAATAATCACTCTCACACACACCCTTCATAAAAACATACTTCACTTTCAGAGACAGAACATTTATTATATGAATAACATAAGCTAATAAATATCATAGGACACAAATAAGAAGGGAAGGGAGCAAACCATGTAGTCCGGCCAGTAATAATCGAGGTCGAGATTTGGTCGATCACCGGATGTCCATGGAGTTCCTCTGCTCCCCCAAGCTATAATCACTGCTTCACTATCCAAACTCAATGATATTTTCTTTTTGTTTCTAACAATCTTCGTCTCTTCCATCTCAACTTCACCGTTCTTCACTGCTGCCATGACTTCCATCATCACCTTGTCTTCCTCACTGCACGTTGTCGGATTGCTGCTGAAGTCCATAAAGTTCAGCTCAAATGGCTCCCTCATTGTATCGGCTTCTGCGCCAAGCATTGGAGTTAATTCCTCTACCTCATCTGCTTCGATCTTAATAAGTTCGCAGCTGTTTAAAGAATGATCATCGTTTGTCATTGAGTGGTCTTTGGAAGCCGCCAGCCCCAGTTCTTCCATATCAAAGCACTCATTATCAAGCGAGTTCCCCAACAAACTCTCAACATCAGCTGCAAATTCAGCAGGATCCATATCGTATGAGAGATAGCCATTTGAGCTTTCTTTTTCCCCAACAAAACTAGCCAAATTACCATCTTTTGAATCGGCTCCCAATACAGGAACTCTATGAAGGAGAAGCTGTTCTTGATCTTCAGTTTCTTCTTTAGCACTCACCTCTGGTACCTGAGGAAATGGCTTCCTTGCTGGAGCAGGCTTTCCCATTCGAGGCGACCGTGGCTTTTTGGTGAAGCCCTGGTGCCATGAGGCAGCAGAGTTGTCTGAAGAGGGTCTGAAAGAGGCAGTTTGAAGGCGAACTCGATCGTGCCTACGAGCCAAGGAGTTGGCGGAGTGGACCGAAGCATCACAAGCTTGGCACAGAAAAGCATCATCGGCAGCACAGTACCACCGAGCCCGCTTGCTAACACAGCTATCGCAGGCTCTGGCAGTCTTGCCTCCCTCTGCTGTTTTCTCCACACTTTTCCTTGTCGTCATTGAATTCAAAAAACCAGAAACTTTAAGAACCAATAGACTCGAAATCAGGTGACAACGTGAGTTTGTATTAAAAACTCAACTTGCAGGCTTCAAATTGGAAACTGTACATAAAGCCCGGGTCTGATGCTTTCTACTAGTTCGTCTTTTCTTTTTTATAAAAAGTTCACGAGAAAATATTTCAACAGGACAGCATCGAGGGTCCAAGGGAATGCCCCACAGACTGCGCTTTTACAGTTAAATTCATAACAGAGAAGCGTCTCAACTGGGAAAGAGAATTGCACTTTTGGGCACTTTTTTACTAAAAAAAAGGACTTGCAGTGTGTGGGCCCCCGGAAGGGCCTTATCCACTTCTTCATTGGTTGAAGGATCAAAGTTCATCCAATGTTTTGTTCTCTGATTGGCTGCCTAAATTTGTGGGGTATCCTAATTAAGGGGGGAGGAGGAAAAATCCGAAGCCGACCCATCACTAACTTTCTCCTTGTGAAAGGGACACTTTTATTTTTGGTTCAACTAAAAGTTGAGATCTTGTTTAGGGTCCCCCATCCCAAATTGCATTATCCATTGCCTTCTGTCTAATCCCATACTTTTCGACTTCTTCTTCTCAGTCTACGTTGAGGATAAACAATTGTTTCTCCACCTTTTATCTTTTCCCAGAAAAAAAGAAGATTTTCTCAGCCCAGCTCGACTGATCAAATCAGTCGAGATTTTATATATGCACACTTGCAAGTATTTTATAAGCAACTAAGATTGGGAATATTGGGAAAATTCTGATACATAAAGATTTCCTAATCCAGTAAGGGATTTGAATTCTGTCGGTTCTTATTTTCCTGCTCATAAACTTCCAAGTTCTGCCTCAGAATCCAAAGTTTGCATTGTCCTGATTGACCCACTCTCTAAGATTTTTTTCATTCCTTGAAATAAAATATAAAATATGCTCTGAAAATGTAATAATTTTCTTTTCCAATTTATTTGAATATCACAAATAGGAGAAAATGCCTATTTTATTTAACTAGCCTTTCGAGTTGGATACAGTAAAAGTCTATAAAGCCAACAAGTACGCCTTGAGTACAAACTGTAACACCTCACTCTAGAAGTTACAAAAAAAATTAAAATTGAAATTTAAAAAGGTTAAAAATTATTCCAAAGAAAGTATTTTGAAGTTACGGACCAACTTGCCTCGCTTTAGTATAATCTTTCCGTTCAGTCACAAATCCCATCCAACTACAGACAGTCAACTCATCAATTGTCACTCATGAGAGCTTTCTTTCAAAACCTTGGATATAGAACGGATGGTAGATGGTGTCGTACGGCAACAGCCTCCAATGAATGTTGCTCCCAAATCGCGCCATCTTGAACTAAATGATTCAAATTTGTCATCACCAAAACAATTTGATGGCTACCAAAACCAAAACACTAAATTAGTAATGGAAATATCACAACATAGGCCCACAAGTCATGAAAAATCATAGTGGGGGAGGGAAGAATAAGTTGACTCACCAGCCATTTCTTGGATCTGCCATCCCATACCTCCCCACTATTGGGATAGACAACAATGTGCTTGTTTGTTAACTGTAGTGAACACTTCGGTTTTAAAACCATCATACAGGAAAACAATATCGAATCAAGTATAGAGATTTAGTTCCTACCTCTTTGAACTTTGTAATCAGAGCTTCAATAAAATGAGGAGGCGTACAGTTTATGCCAACCGCATTTACTTTGTCACTTTTATTAATCGCATGGAGGCACTTCTTGAAGCTCTCTCCAGATGGTGCATTCTCACCATCTACGGAGCTAAAGCAGATCCAAGATGGAATTTGGATGTTTTCTTCTTCGAGCAACTCCACACATGCCTACTTTTTTTAGACCAGAGTGGGGGAAACAAAGGTAAGATTGGTTGGAAACACGATCATCGAGAGGACAGAAAACCAAGCAAAATGCAAGAACAATTGAAACAAGCGTCCTGACATGCTCATGACAAGAATCAGAAACATTCAACAATTTTTCTTCCATTTCATAACAAAGACTAACTAAATCAGGATTGAGGTTTAGGAATTAAAATAGAGTATCGGAAGTGTAAACTGGGATCACTTTCAAATTAAGGGACTTTAACAGGATTTAAATCAAATTTTTATTATAAAACAATTTTGATCATGAAGACACTTCATAAACTAAAACCTAATAATGAATGGATCCCCCATTAACGCCATGGCGATCATCAAATTACCTCGATCCCTTGAAATGAACAACTCATAAATTCAGAACAGATAATAAAATACAAGGTAAGCTGTTTCCTCAAATACTTTATGACTCGACCAAAGCATAACAACATAATTCACAGTGGTATTATCACTGCGGCAGTAAGAGTGTGTATATCATTAAATCACAATTTAGATGATATGAGCTTTGACATAAAACAAACCTGGGCTTCAAGTTTATTGGGAATAGTCTCAAATGCAAGCAAATCTGGGCTTGCATCAACAAGAATCTGCAATCTGCGTCGATGAAAATCCTTCAGCTTATCCAAATTCACATCTGGCCCATAGTGCCCACTGGGGGGGGGGGGGGGGGGGGGGGGGGAGG
>QLSR01000643.1:1698358-1719761 GCA_031780015.1 Citrullus colocynthis
AAAAAAAAAAAAAAAAAAAAAAAAAAAAAAAACAAAAAAACAAAAAAACAGAGCAATAAAGTTGGAGAGGTGTGAGAATGGGAAGGAAATGAAGAGATATAAAAAGAAGGAGAAGGAGGCAGGCAATGAAGAAGGCAGATGAGACGATTAAATGAACCACTTCACGTCACTCAACGCCCACTCAACTTTTCTATTAATTCATTACTTTTTCTACATCTATATTTCATATCTTTAAATTTTAATTCAAATCATTTCATACCACTAATTCAATTCCAATCACTCATATAAATAAAATAAGCTATTTTATTTATTTAAATATGCATAATTCTTTTTTTAATTAAATTACAAATTCAATCCTTATAATTTATGAAAAATTATATTTCATAATAAGAATTTGGTCCCTATAGTTTGGTATAGATTATTTATGAAGTTTTATCAAACCATTTGTTTGTTTATGAGACTTTATCAAATTAAAGGGACCAAATTCTAACTTTTAAAATCATATGGACTCAATTCCACCTTTCTCCAAACCATGAGACCAAATTTGTAATTTAACTTTTTTTTTTATTAATTTAATTCTTAAATTTTTTCTGTAATTTTTTTTAATTATCCACCGACCTTATCATAATATTGAGGTCTAAATATTTTTGTTAATATCGATATTTTAAAATAAATATAGTTTAGCTAGTTTAATGTATCTCAATTAAATATATATATTAGAGAGTTAAATCTAAGTAAGAGAAATTATATGCAGGAGACTAGAATATCAAATTGGTGTTCATAGTATTATAAAATTGACTAAATATAACAAACAAAATCAACCATATATATCACTAGTTTAGTTAATATTAATAATTAAAAATTAAAAAGTTATTAAAGGAAATACAAACGTTTTTTTATCAATTTCTTTTTTTATATAAACTTTTAAATAAGTATCCAACAATATCAACAATTTAGGGATATTTCCAATCTATCAATTTAGGACATCTGTGTTTATTGCCCAATTATGGATTTCTTTTTTTCTTTTTCTTTTTCTCCTTTTCAGCAATATCCATGATTTTACCTCCTTTAAACTGTTTTGTTGCAGTATTGAAAGTCTTTCATCTACTAATTAATTTGTTGGGGCTTTTCCTAGTTGATGTATATCCTCCTTTACCTTTTTTATTGGCTTTTGGCTTCATTATTAATTACACAAAATTAATTACAAGAAGTAAGCTTACAATTGAAAATTCTCAAAAAAGTGAAATTTTTGAAGTGAAATTTTTTTATATTTATAAATAGTTTGATATTTTTTTTCTATTTATAATAATTTTTCATATTTGAACTTCTATCAATAAATTATTTTTTAATAAGTTTATACTCAAAACTACATAAATATCCTTCATTTGGTCTTCTGTTTTGTAATTCATTATTTCATTAATATTACGGAAGCAAGGTTTGAAAAAAAAAAAAAGGATGTTTTTAAAAACAGAAAAATTATTGAAAATAATTACAAAATATAATAAAATTTTATTTTCTATCTATGATAAACCGCGATAAAATCAAATAAACATCTATTACTTTATCAGATAAACACGAATAAATGACTATCAAAGTCTATCATTGTCTAACACAAATAGAAAGTACTAGATAAACCTCTATAATTTTATCAGATAGACATGAATAGATGTCTATTTAAGTCTATCGCAGTGACAGAAAGTAAAAATTTTTCACATTTATAAATAGTTTGATATTTTTTCTATTTATAATAATTTTTCAAAAAAAAAAACTTGGGGCATATTTATAAGTATTTTATTTAATTGTTATTATTACTTTACTGTGATTTAATATTTTAAGAATTGAAAATAATTTGTTTCTTTCTCAATGGACAGCATCTTGAGATGCTTCTTTGGTAAGTAGGTACATTTTTTTAAGAAAATTTCTTTACAAGTTTTTTTAAGAAAATTTCTTTACAAGTTTTTGAATAAATTGGTAATCCTGGAATGATATCTTCAAGTTGGAAGATTAGATTATCTACTTTCAGAATGGTGTTAGTTTTGTCTTATCCATAAGACTTATTTTAAATAGGATTTTTTTTTATTTATTTATTTTAGTAAAATAAAAATTAGGAAGAATCGAACGACAAACCCTGGGATTAATAATACTCTCGTATGTCAGTTGAATTATGCTCGTTTTGGTTGTTGAATTGATTATTATTTTCATCTTATTGCTTATATGTATGAGTAACACATTAACATTCGCAAATATTTAGATTTTATTTATACGTATATTAACTTCCAATGTGACCGTAACTTGATTTACTTAAACATAAGTATCTTTGAATCGAGAGATTAAATATTCAAATCACTCACTTTAAGTAAAAGAACTTTTAATCAAAAGGCAATCATACCAAAAACATAAAATAATGAGTTACTAATATACATGCATGATTATTAATTTCTCAATTCAAACATTCACGATGTTTTTTCTAGTAAATATACAGAAAACATTAATTATATTTACTCAATAGTATGGATCATTTTAATTTTTATTGAAATGATATTTTCTCTCTTAAACTTTTTTATAAAATCGTAATGTGAAAAGATGGATATTAAACAAATGTTTGTTACTTGTCCTTTTCGTAATAAATCTCCCAATAGTCAATTGAAAATACTTTGACCACTAACCAGTAACCAATATTTATTTAACTTGTCAATAAATATATCCCTTAATTTTAAATGTCGAATTCTCTCATCTTTACACACACATATAGTTGAAAGATCTCCATTATTATATATTATCAAATATTGTAAATTCGGAATATAGCATAGTGCATAAAATATTTAGTAAAAATTGATGGATTGATTTCTCATGTTTTTGCAATTTTTGAACTCTTAATATTTTTTTGTCATAAAATCACGCTTTATCCAACATGAATTATATTCATGTTGGTATAATTATATACTATTTATAATACATATATACAAACCGACAAGTATAAAAATTAAATAAGGGGCCATGTGACATGAATGTATCCACAAGCACACAAGGTGTCTTAAAATGACATTGTTTGACCTATGCAGGTCAAAGCTTTATATTTTTTTTTCAGATTTATATGAAAATTACTGTAAGCAACACAGAATGATTTATTAATTTATAAATTTTAATTATTTAGAAAATAATTGATACCGAGTTTGAATTATTTGGGGGCAAAAGGAAACATGCAATATTATCGATGTTAAGAATGTTGTTTGCATTGTCGTCCCAATATTCTTCAACCGTATGCGCAATTTGATATAGATATATTAATAATGGAGTATATATATTGATTAAAAAAATAATAATAATAATGGAGTATATACATGTGATGTAAAAATAGAAAAGTTATAATTCTCAAAGTAATTAGGTTGAGTAACACTTTTTTAGATAATAAATAAATGTATAGCAATACTCTTAAGAAAATGCAAATATAACAAAATCTATTAATGATAGAGTCTATCACCGATAGACTCCTATTAGCGATATAATCTATCACTAATAGATCCCTACTATTGATATGGTCTATCATTATAGATTTCGAAAGTAGAATCTAAATTTTGTTATATTTACAATTTCTTTTATGTTATATCTGCAAATATTGACTTGATTGTTATATTTGCAACTGTCCCTAATTTTTATTACTTTTTAGTTTATAAACAACCAATTTTTATAATTACAAAAATTATTTTTTAAAAATAAACTAAATTTTATTTATAAGGAATGGGTTGGTTTTGGGGTCATCACTCATCATTACAAAAATACAAAACTAAAAATATTGTCACCCTCGACTTTGATTTAAATTAAGAGGGACATATAAAAAATTATTACTACCCTTAAATTTGAAGCTTCGATCTAATTTTCAAATATCTCACTTTTTTCGATGGTTTTACACTGAAAAAAAAAAAAATACACACAACTTTGAAAATTATTGATAAAAATGGACCGGAAAATAAAATTTTAAAATGTATCATAAACCAAGCACTAAGTGTATATTTAACTTCATATAAACTTTTAAGTTTTGATATCATTAGAGTAGAAGAACCATCATATTGTTCCATAAGGACTTCCTCTATAATTAAGTAAAACGGGTAAGAAGCCACATTGTTATTAATTAGATGCTTAATTATCAATTTATGAGCTCATTAAAGTCAAATAGTGTTAGACTATGTTATGTGTCATTGCATTTTTTATTGCATTATTTAGTTTAAGTTTATTTCATATGTAAAAGTTCATTGAGTCTCTTTTAGCATTGGTAGTATTTAGGCTTATTTCAATGTCTCTATTTCTCTTGAAACAGATATTAGATTCATATTTCATAGATAAAAATGTATTTTGTCCAAAATTTTAATAGTAATTGATTTAATTAGAAGACTAAATATTTCAAAATAATCTACGTTAGCAAATTATATACTTAGCAATTGACCCTATGAGTTTTTTTAAATTTTGAATCACTCCATTAAAAAAAAGTAGTATATGTCCATGTGTTTTTAATTAAGGTAGAACATTCACGCAAAAATGATAATAGTAGTTTTCTATGCCAAAAATGAATCGAAAAAGGTCCTTTCAATGAAAAAAAATGTTGTTGACCTCATTGTTTGAAAAAACACATCAAGAGACAATTTGGTAATGCCTAAAAAAAATAACATTGACATATAAGGTCACTTCTGACGCCTTATGTTCAACATCAGAAGATCATACTTGTAAATGTCATATTTATGGAGTCAACAGTAACCATATATGTTTGAGAATGTTTCTAGCTAGTTGTCAGCAGATCTACTCTATTTGAGGAGACCTTCCTAGATTCCTGATGCTGCATATATATGGCATAAGGAGAAGTTCTATATATTGACGACTATTGTAGCCGTCAACATTTCTCCTCTACTTGAGAAGAATTTCAGCATTCCAAACACCATTAGAAAGTACCTATTTGCTTGCAACTTTTTTCGCTTTTTTTTGGAATCTTAGTTGTATGCAAATACTCAAATCTTGTGGCACAAAAATAATACTCGAATTTTATTGTCCCTTAAAATACTTTAAATTTATTCTGAATCTCATTCATATTAATCTAATTTAATTTATTCATAAAATTTTTGTTTACCTATATAAATAAAATTACAAAAATAGTTTGTTCATATACATACATTTTAATTTTCTCGTCACTGGTTGACATAATCTTTTGCTAGTGTAATCAACCCCAAAACACCTAATAAAGACAATAATAATAATAATAATAATAATAATAATAATAATGGTTCTTGGGCAATTGTTTGGTCGAGTGGGCTTGAGCTTGGGCAATTGTACATGCACAAAAAAAAAGAAGTAATAGTTTTTTTTTTTTTTTTGCAAGGCAGTGGTATCCACGATATAACGCATTTGTTTCTGATTTGATCGTCATTCTAACACTAAAGCAAGAAAGTATCCCAACTTCAACCCAACGTTCAAAACTATTTAATAAACTTATCGACCAAAACAACTAAATTGTAACCCTCCTAAATATAACTACCCAAAACTTAGATTAATCTTAAGATCGTTATAACAAAAATGGTGGAGAGCATAGGTGCTATCGAAAGCAAAAAGTATAATTTTTGTCTTTTGATTTTTTTATTTTTATTTTTTTGAAAGAAAGAGAATAAAAATTATTTTTGGGAGCAGCTAAGAATATATCTTAATTAGCAAACTTTTGAAGATAGGTTTGGATTTGCAAGCAGTTGACTTTTTTATGTGTGTGTGTTATTACATTATTGAAGATATAGATATACAACCAAAAGAACAGCCAAATATTAAATGTGCCACAGAAGACAACAAAAACAAATCACAATTCTCACATAAATCATAAATGTTAGATCAAAACAAGTAATTTCTTTCTTTTTTATTATTTTTTAGTTTCCTTCTTTCTTTTTTATCCTTTTAACTAAACAAATAATCAAATTCTACGTGGCATAACAAACAATTCCTCCATTTGTTTGGCGTATCAAAGAAACAGCTTCAACTTCCTTCTTTAACCTTTTCGCCTTTCTTCTTTAAACCATTTTATTCCACAATTTATTATTTTGAGTCGATTCAAATTATTATATCATACTTTTTTTTAAGATAAAACTATACAAACAATATTAAAATATCGTAATAGATCGTGATAAACTATTATTTATGTCTATCATAATACGGATAGACACAAATAGTAGTCTATTGCAGTCTATCAAGTGAAATTTTGTTATATTTGATAAATATTTTAGTTCATTTTTCTACTTTTAAAAATATTCCTTTTCTCAAGTCATTAAATTAAATAAATTATTTTATAATATTCTACATTTAAGAATTATATAACTAAAAATAGCAATTTATTAAATATTTAGTGATATCGTGAAAAAAAATATATATTTTCAGTTAATTAAAGTATATTTCAATTTTGTATTATTCAAAATTGTTTACAAAAAAAAGTTTTTTCTTTTTAAAATCCAAAAACCTTACCTTTAAAATCATCTCAAGTCTAACTTTTTTATTTTAGTTCGTTTCCTATTCATATATAGTTAAAGGGATAAAATACAAAAAAATAGTTAAAGTCAAGAGGAAAAAAAGTGGGATATTCCAAAAAAGAGAACGAAGAGTTTAGATAACTTTGTTTAAAAAAAAAAAAAATACTTATAATAAATTCCATTTCTCATTTACAATCACCTCTCAATTAATACAATTAGGTTAGATACTATTTTGGTTCCTATATCTTTTAAAGTTTATTCAATTTTAGTTTTTACATTTTTAACCAATTTTAAATCTAGTTTCTCAAAAAGTTAATTTTTCTGCTCTAAAATTTATTAATGAAAATGTTAATGGATAACAATAAAAAAAAAAATAATAATAATAATACTAAACTACTTAACATGATTTATTAAAAGTATATAAACTAAAATTGTACATTTGAAAATAAATTGGCCAAAATTGAACAAATCTAAAAATACAAGGAGCCGAAAGAAACTAAAATATCTATTTGTTACTAATTATATTTATGTTTGGTGGAAGCATGGTTGACTTACAAAAACTCTATCTTAAATTGTGCAATTATGCATGTAATTTTAAGTAAATTCACTTAAAAAGAGATGAAAATGAGTTGATAAGTATTTTGAATATTTGCAAATTTTGGTTGGCTACTAAAGATAATTTTCCAATTGAAATTAAGGATCATTGAAGCTGTATAAAAGCTATGATCAGTAGATCAACAATTACAAAATTTAAGCGTTATTGCAATAATTTTGGTCTTTGAGAATAATACAGTAATAAAAAGATTTTCTGAAACAGTATTTAAACCGTCGACAGAAGTGGGCAGGTGTTGGAACGACGTGTCGTACAGCAAAACAATGGAAAAAGAAAAAGAAAAAGGAAAAGAGGAATTTGTTCGTTGGTTTGGGAAAATTAAATACCAGTAGGATGGAGAGCAACGTGGCGGAAAAGGGTTGGTCCAGATAGGCAAATGCAATAAATAAAAGATTCATAATTTGGAGGAGTTGGACCAACCAGCGGCCAACTGGCAACTACCAACCCAATCCGAAAGGTCATACCGCAGCCCAGTCGGCTCACCTCAACAGTTTTTCGCTATTTTCCGCATTAAATGTTTATTATTGTAATTATTGCACCAAACCCAACCAATTTTCTCCGCTGCACTGACTTGCTCAAGATTCACTCACTTTTATCTTCGTTTTGTTTTTTTTTCTTTCCTCTTTGAAGAATATTTTTATCCATACATTTTATTTACTAAAATTATGTCAAACAGACTATTTCAAAATCTCCATTTCATCATTATGGCCAATTTTTATGAAAATTTTCAACTTTAATTTAATGGTTTAATTTTCTTTTCTTTCCCCCCCCCCCCCTTTTTTTTTTTTTGTGTGGTTGTTAGAGGTCACACCAGGCTTGAGTTCACTAAGCCCAAGAAATCCTAGGAGTCCGTGTATGGTCTAAAAGAAGAAAGTTAGGCCTTGATCATTAGGACGGCTAAGCAGGGTCATATCTTTTTCACAAAATGGGTAATTGCCTAGCCGAGCTTACTATCACCAGCCCACTATCCTCTTGACATTCCCCCAAGCAAATTTGTTTATACATCCGCAGCCCCCGAGTGGTTTGTTGAGAAACGCATATCAACTTTGGCAGTGCAACATATGTGAAGTATAAATTTATGAAGAATCACCGAGTGGTTGTTTTATCGAAAACTAAATGCAAAAATGAAAGACTGAAAAGCTTGAAATTAAAATAACATATTAACAAAACAATAACATAGTATTAAATAGTTTGATACAAGTTTCATACAGGCCTTAATCAAGGTTAAAATTAAAATAAAATGATCAAAAGTGAGAAACGAAATTTAACAATTGAGCATGAAATGAGTTATCATTTTGTGAGATTCAAATAGAATATGCCCCCATCTAGAAAAGTTACACTGTGATTTCTTTATTTCGTAAATGAAGGATTATTTACATTTATCATCGGCTCAGATGCAGCCATGTCAAAATAAATCACATTTGTCATATATCAACATCATGACAGGCACCAACTTAAAACTAAAACATTTTGCTGATATTGAATTTACAAGTAATTTTCTTCGTTGGTAGGTCATTTATGGTTTACCTTTTCCCATCTGATTAAAGTAGATATATGAGAAGCCTATTTTCAGCTGCTACAGCCATCACACCTGTCTCTTTATTATCAGTTGCAATACAAACAACATTTGCACCTATATTGGAGAAAAGAATATATATGAGAAACTGAAGAAATTAATAATAATAATAATGGGACTGGAATTGAATCTTCTTCTGAAAGATACGATGGTCTACAATGGGCAATGGCTCCATTATGATGATAAACAGATCTCATATTCCACTTTCTAACTCTTAAAGCTCGTCTCTTATTTGTATCATGTTTACACTTCATAAATGTCCCGAGAAGTATGATGAGTATTCACTCCTTGTTTCTTCTCTTGAGTTGTGAGAATTATGGAAATATTTTCAGTACACTGAAGAGATTAATTCTTTTCACAAAGAATAGTGCACACTAAAGGAAAGTTTTAGCCACCTTCAATCACTGATGCTATAATACATACCTTTGAAACGAAGAAGAGTGCCCAGTTTATTTCCTGTAGACAATTCCCACACGTAAACTAGGCCGTCCTGGGTCCCAATGATACCTCGACCAGCTGATGCCCCAATGGCAGAAGCTCTATAAAGTGAAAGAGTTATAAACACTAAGACATCGTGCTCGAAACAAAATAAATGAATATGATGAATTCTCAGTTCGGCTCAAATAATCAAGTTGCATTCTCTTAACAGACTACTTACTTATTAATTTCCAAATATCTACTAGTAGTGTTACTGTAGAACAAATTAATTATCTTCTGAAATTGCAGAGCTAAACTGTTATTGTTTGTATATAATAAATAATGGAATCCTTTGCAAGCATTAAATCACTATTTTTATCCTGTCAGAATAAAACTAACGTCCAAGATTTATAAATTCAAAAACTGTGCCAAGTTTGAAATAATGATAGCACACTACCTTAAATCCAGCTCCCCACCAAATGTAACCGTACTGTTAGCAAGTAGCATTATTTTCCAAAACTCTGCATGATTTATCTGGCCATCCATTGGTAAATATTCATGTGAAACATGAGAATCTGATATGGTTGAGGCAAAAAGCCATATGGCAGTGTCCCTTAGCTGAAGTGAGAAATGTTCCTCGGTGTTCCTTGAGTTTGTACTCGTTGCACACAACAGCTCTTTAACATAGTCGCTTGAGTTACAGTTGGTGGTAAAGTTTTCCTTTCTTTTCCAACTAAACAAACTAATTGGAAGGAATTGATTAACCAAGGCATTCGGCATATAGAACCTAGACATCAGAGCACGTTTTGGGATATCCCTAAAACAAATGAAGGTACCTTTTAGATGCTAGCAAACATTCAAAGATAATCCAAATATCAAATTTGATTTAACCAACTATTCATATAAAGAGAGTATGAAAGAAGTTAACCCATTCAAATCCGTATCTTAGGCCTGTTTAATTACCAGTACAGAGAAATGGTTGTACTTGATGTAAGGGATAGTTTTTAAAAATAATAAAATGAAATCAACAAAATTTTGTTCCTAACTGATTTCCTATTACTTCTCACTGCAGAAAAAGTGATTTGTAATGCCGATAAGGCGCTGATCGTAACTTAACTAATTTTAGGTTTAACTTTCAGTTTGATTTGTCAATTTTTACCTGAAGACAACATAAAATTCCCACGTGGCTAAGTTTCAACATCACTGAACAATACTCATGTTTAATATACTTCATGTTTAAAAACAATTTTTACTTCACACCATTTACGTAACAAAATCTTCAGCAAACCTTTGGCTTTGGCTTACTAGATTAGTTCATCTAAAGATAGTTCAATTTAAGAAAAAGAATGTAATTAAATGAGAAACTTTTAACTTTTCGAAGACATACCATAAACTGAATTCACCACAACCGTTGTAGCCTACAACCAAATCGGAAAACTCTGGGATCCCTTTAAGTTCCACCAAGTTAGGAGATATGTGGTCCTCAGACGGTATGATATGACTTTCTATCTGTTTGCTGCAAAAGCAGATGTTAGGCTCAAATCAGCTTGTCTCTAACAGTGGTTTAAATGAAATCATTAATCTGAGCAAATGGATATAATAAGCTTAGTACGTCATGAACAATTAGCTTCGAGAAAAGCAGAGCTACCAATTGAAGAATAATAAAGCAAAGACCAATTATTGCGCATGGCACATAAAATTTTGTTTAGACCACCAACCAAATAAAAATGAAGGGACTACCTCATCCAAAAGTTGCCCCTTAAGTAATAACCAAAATCACTAGGGAAAATAGAGCTCAAAAACCACGGAAGCTTACTAATGCAGTATTCAAACGTGTTATCACTCAGATTGTAGCTGGAATTTTAACCACATACACATATTTAAATATTCCATTGCACTAACGTTCTACTATCTCAAATAATTACTGCAGCAGTAACAATAATTTATCACAAAATGAGGGGGTGCATCTTGATTGAATAGCTTGAATCTAATGTTTTCCAAATCAATAATTTGAATAAACTACTTATGATGCACATTAATCTTATATCAGAATTGAAGGAAGTGAAGAATTAATTGCACATTCATTTATAATCAAACATCAATTTTATATGTAGAACCAAATATTAAAGATGGTTAGTTCCAGTGGAACACACCCCCAAGTTGGGTCCATGACCCAAAGATGCAGACGTCCACCTCTTCCAACAGCAACAAGCTGATCAGGTCCACAAACCAATATATGATGCACGCTGTCGGTACTTCTCAAGCTTGCGATGATTGATACATAGCCATATTTAACTTGCACAATATTCACCACATTTTCTTCAAACTTGCCAGATGTACATGTACAGCATGGACAATTTACACTCCCTGTCCTGAGAATATCTTTCCAGTATTAGTTTTCATAATATTATTGTTGTTTAAAGGAATGCGTATTTAAAATTCATGAATATGCTCAGAACCTGCAAAGAGGTGTTCTAATGCCACCAATCAAAACAAGATAGTTCCCATCTGGAGTCAACTGGAAACCAGTTCGTTCTGTTGCAATCTTGGTAACATAAACTAGTGAATTAAATCCATCATGCCAAGGAAAGCCTACACAGTAGTAAACTTAAGTTATAAAGATAAGAACTCACTTCTTTCCCCAAATAATCTTTTAGAGTTGGCATCATCACTGTCGTGTGGCCAACAAAGGATGGGTATCCTAACTTTGGTTCCTTCACTTCCACCGTGTAAGTAACGAGTGTTCTATTCTTTTCTACGGAAAGACCACATAAAACACAAATGTGGATTACATTCTCAATGTTGCTAAGGAAAATTGATAATACAGGCATAGGGTGCAAATAAGATCCCACTATTTTCGACATTCCTTCCGCCTCACGATAGAGCTCCACATTGCAATAAGGATAAGAATCCTTACTATCGTCTACGAAGGTTGCTCCCATATCTTGAGATAGCTTATTTTCACTTGAAACATTATTATGCTCAATCATCCCCTTGTCAATACAACCTTCCAAATCTTCCTTCAAAACAGGTTTTTTTGGAAGTTCTGAATTATGATTCTTATTAGCTCGCAGTGATGCTTCATCTAGGTCTAGCGTAGGACTGTGATAGCATATCTTTTCTAATCCTGCTTCAGCCTTCATATTAGTTTTATAACTGCAATCCATGGGGGATTGTTCTTGAAGTGGATGTTCAGAAAGTGAATCTTCTGTTTGCTGGTTTCCAGGTAAAGTGAAAAGATTGATATCAGAAGAATGTGGAGATTTAGGGGAAGACGTTCCCACACCATAATGTTTTCCAGAGCAACTAGTATCATGAGCTTCATTGGATGGTTGTTTGTATTCTTTGGCCAAATGAGACACTTTTTGAGCTTTTCTCCTACTGTACACAATGCTTGGAACTTGAGAAGATGGCAAAGTGTCCATTCCCACAGCCTCTTTTCCTACAGTGACTTCCTTAAGTAATGCCTCCGAATTTGCAGAGGTCCTTACACTTGAATCATTTGCATTTTGAGCTGAAAAAAGGAGATGGCATAACATCAATTAATAGGTTCTCATAGGTAATAAATCGGTTGTAAAGGATTTTTGCACTTCAATACCAAATTTAGTTCACATGAAGTATGTCACAGAAATGCTTTTTAAGTACAAATGAAGTTTAGTCATGGTGTTATCATCAGTAAGTGATTGGTACTCACTAACTTGCGAAGGTAAAGATGGATGTATACATGATAAAAGATTCTCACCAGGCAAGAGTTGAGAAAAGGATCCACTTGAACAAGGTTGCTCATCTACATTGCTTTCTATATAATCCTTGGGAGTTTTCTGGTCCACTTTCCAGGAATTCATTTGAAGATATAACGGGCATCCATCCATCCTTTTATTATTATGCATAGTTTCATCATAAAGAACTCTACCAGAAGAGGTGCAGCTGGGAGGACATTCTGAAGCATACAAACTATCCTCCTGGCATGTGCCATGCAAATTTCGACCAATTTCACTGTCACGGGACTTCTTGCTTCCGGTGGCTTCATGATGATTTACCAACTCATCATTCATGCGACCACAAGAATCAATAGGTTTCATATCTTCCTTACCTTGACCATTATCTACGATAGAAGAGAAGTTGCTATTAATGTTTGCATGGTCATCATGTTGCTCACCCTCTAGGTTGTGAAGACCGTGTTTGGGAAACTCAAGACTTGAGACAGCAGATTCATTATTCCCACGTTGTAAGTGCATGTATTCCTGCTTTTCTCCATCCTCTTTCTCCATAGGCAATACATCTTTTGTATTTCCATCTGCAGATGAACCAAAATATATTTAAATAAAACTAAAAAGTTTGCATATGCACATGTATCGAGCGTGTCATGATAGTCAAATGTTAATTACAATAGGTACAGGTTATTTATAAATTACCACAAAGAAACCTTTCCGAAATAGAAGTGGCTGTCTCTTTCCTGCCAGAATTCTCCTTAAGCAGAGGAATTGCTTTTGGAAGCAAAAAAGTCATCATTGACTTCACCATGTCTTGACCTACTAAATCAAAATCATTCCTTTTCGAGCCTACATTTGTGTGCAATGAGCAAATTTCTTCCCCATGGGAGTCCACCAACTCTTCAGGTATGATGATATCAGGCGGATTGACAATTTTCTTTTCCACGCTTATAGAAGCAGACTCAACAATAACTGCATTCAATTATAAAATTTCACAATAAAAAGGACAAAATATATAAGCAGACCTATGTTTGGTAGAAATAAGTGACAGGTCAAGAAAACCTTGCTTTAGATCTGAAGTATCTGAAGCATGATGATTACTGTCTTCAGTATCTGGACAATAATTTTGAATAGAAACGTCTGCACTGTTACCATCTGTTGCCATTTCTCGAATAGTACCTTCCAATTTGTCCATTGACAACCTATCATGCTGTATGAAGTTAAGAGCATTTCAAACAGTCACAATTTGTAAATCGGACCAAAAAAAATGTAAAACACATTTCTCAAGATGATCTCTGTTTCTGTGGTTTATACATCTATTTAAAATGTGACAAAGAGCCTAAATGTAAAATGCGCTTGATAATAAAAGCAAACAAGGAAGTTTACATGCTAATTGTGAATAAAACGAATATAATCTCACAAGTTTTTCATCAATGGACCCATTATGAGCTACTTGAGTGGACTTAAAGACAGTATCCTTCTCTTGTACGCACATAGCTTTCTCTGAGGCATGAACAAAGAAGTTAAAAATACCATGGAGATGTTGCAGGTACTGTCGCCAAAAAAGTTGCTGAGATATTTTTTCTTTTTGAAACAGTATTGGAACAATCTTTTAATCTTTTATGAGAATCAAACAGTAAAGGAACAATCTTTAATTAGTTTCTGTACATACTTACCACAAAAACCTTGATGCACTTCATTGACAAATGCTGTGCTTGAAAGCTTTGCAGTCATGGATCTAATTTCCGATCCATGATTTCGTACCTTTTTTAGATTAGCACAATTAAGTGACTTTTCTGTTTCAGTTCCATGACAACTCCTTCTCTTTCTTGCTGTCTTCGATTTTTCATGGCAAGAAACTAATTCAGCATTTTCACATTCATCAGTAGAATGATGCTCTACTGCACTTTGTGCAGATCCAGAAGCCTTATTGCATAAGTTTGAAGGAAGCGGGTCTAGTTCTGCTGTTCCACTGACATTTGCCACTAGCTCCCTGAGTAACCTCTGAATAAATGGATTTTTGAACCCAAAAAACTAGAAAGGAGGAAAAGAAATATAAGTACGTGACTCAATGTTCTAATATTCTGTGAAATTACTACGTTTGATTGGGTGCTTGCATGTGCCTGCACACATGTGAGAGATGGGTAATATTATACCAGTTAATACAGAAGATAAATCAATTATCTCATAGGCGTTTCATTAAAGTAAAATAGTTAACTGGCCTCATTCCTGAGCCCTAACAAAAATAATTTAAATATTTATATATATAAAAATAAATAAATAAATAAATAAATAAATAAAAGGCAAGTTCCTCAAAATTGGATATCTGCATTAATTATGTTTTCCAAGATGATAAATTTAACATCCAAAAATAAGTAGTACCTCCAGCCGTTTGAACACCATCTAGTTATTTTTTTGAAACAAGAAACAAATTCTATGTAATGAAAAGGAATAAAAGTTTAAAAGATAAACACCATCTAGTTATTTTGTTTTAAACATCTGCATAGATCTCTACAGATTGAATGAATTCAATCTCTACAGGTAGAATGTTAACCATGGTGCTTAAGATTGAATGAATTCAATCTCTTCTGCAGCTACAAGAGCATTTCACTGATGAAAGTGAAGTTCCTCAGTGGTGATATATTCAAACTGAGAAGATAAACCCCGCAATTTTACCATCCAATTGACTTGTCACTTGAGCATTTACACAAAGCTGAGTTTGGTATCATGAATGAAAACAGTTACCGTGGTTGAAGAATGTCATGGAAGAGGGTACAAAATAAGTTACCGATCATAGAAGTGCTAGAAATTAAAAAATGTTCAGCATGATATCGATATGGCTCATTTATTAGTGGTTGATTCCACTATTTAAAGGGTTCCGTAGAAAAATTCACATCTAAGAAGCAAACAGACTCCAAATGGAAAGAGAAAGGTTCTACCTCCACGCCATCAACCTTGCATGAAGATCTTTTCCCGTGCCAAATTTTAGTGTGGAGGCAGCCTTTCCTCTGAAACATCTCCCAAGCAATATCAGGGGTTTGCCCAGAAAATGAACGTCCATCCATGGACAAAATCTTCAAGGGCCGATATAACTTTTCAATAAATACTTTCCAATGACATTAGAAACAGAGATATTCAATATTTAATAGGAAGGTCATACACACCATAAATAAAGGCCCCTTTGGACCCTCGTGAACTTCCATTTTATATTTGATCCCATTGTAAGCCCGAACAGCCTGATACCCAACTGGATAGGGATATCGATCTTTACCCTACACAATAATTCAATGATTTCAGTAAGTCCTCAGTTGAGATTTCTTATCTATGATCACGTACATACATCTTCTCTTAACGTCTTGAAGCTCTAATGACAGAATCTCTAATAAAGAAAACTAATGTGGGAATCACCTCTCAAATTTATCTCCTATTTACATTGCAGGGTTGAAATTGACACGCCTAGATAACCAATCAGTCCCACGATAATTATCCTCAGTAAATAGTTCATAAACCACATTTAAACAACCGCATGAAACTCAAAAATCTATATTCCCAAATCTCTTTGACATCTACTGTTCTTGATCTAAAACACCATTTTCCGGTATGTTACATTTGCAATTACAACAACCAACCTGAAGTATAACAAAATGGTATTAGTTCAGCAAGAAGTTCAAATTGACAAATTCATCAGGTGGTCCAAATTCGTACTACGCAAAATGAATTTATCAGTTAAGCTTTACGAAGTAGACAATTAGATTTTACGTGCAATTTGGGATCAAATACTTGTTACCAATTACACATCGAAAATCCTAGCTAGATAAGTTTGCAAATCAGCAGGTTGTAGTTACTACATGAAGCCAATTATCAGGGAGGGGGGAAATCGCTTGAAAGCAACCGAATCGGAAAATACAGAACAGAACTCCAAAAGAACAAACGATGTTACAAGCATCACATCACATGATTTCCACTTGAAGAGATAGACAAATTATCAAATAAACATAGACAAATATCATCAGAAAGTGCAATATAACCACCGCGAGAAAGAAATCAATTACAGCAGACAAAAAAATCAGAAGATGCAGAGAAAAAGAAAAAAAAAAATCGAAAAGAAATGGAACCCTAGAGCTGCTCCAGTATCTCTTATCCCACGATCCAGTGTACAAAGATCCGATGGAAATTATCTCAAGACTAGCATCTGCCTGTTCTTTGAGTTGAGCTCTTGTCATTGGAAGGAAAATGAACAACACAGAGACGCACAGGAGATTAAGAATAAATGGCGGAATTCGGTGAAGAAACAGACATGGAAGATGTTGATTTTCTGAAAACCCTCAATAGACAGAGAGAGGACTGGACCGAGAGAAAGAGAGAGAGAGCGCTCGCGGGAACGAAAATTGCACGACTGTTTTATGGCGGGCTCATATTTTTCCCAAAAAATAAAATAATGGAATAATTAATTAAAAAAAAAAAAAGTAGAACGCCGTTACCGGGGACCGAACCCGGGTCACCCCCGTGACGGGCATGAGTAGTCCCCACTATACTACGACTTCATGAGAGTGCAACCGACATTTAATAAAATAAAATACAAACTAATCTCATCGATTGATTTAAATACTATAGTTCAAATTTTGAAAGAAAAAAATGAGCAAATAATATAGTTAATAGTAATAAATTTTTTTAACTCATTTATCAATCATTTCATCTTGTCTTGGCATATACTTCCAAACAATGAGTGAGAGGTTGGTATCCTCCCAATCCAATGTACTTTCAACTCAAAAAAAAAAATCTCATTAATTAACTTTCCCTCGTGGATACTCATATAAGAATTAGTTTTTCTTATGCAAATTTCCATATTCTACTTTTTTTTTTTCCAAAATTGTTTAAAAGCGTAAAATAAGGTCTATTGGTTTATTTCACTATGTGAAAGTGTGCAAACATGTCCTTCCCAAACTAGAAGGAGAGCAACTAATAAAAGCAAGATGAACTTGATCCTAGAAGGAGAGCAACTAATAAAAGCAAGACGAACTTGACTCAGAGATCAAACCCATGTGACATGAATTTGGAGATGAGTTTTTAATAGAGGTGTTTTGATTTTATAATTTTCATGAATTACACATCAACATTGACTTTTACTAATGTTCTCATAAATTTCAAAGGCCAAATTACAAGTTAAATTTATGATTTTTGTCACATAGATCATTTAACATTAAAAATATATATAATAAGTCTTCGAACTTTTAATTTTCAATGTAATACGTCATTAAACTTTAAGTATGTCTAATAAATTTATAAACTTTTAGTTTTGCATCTAATATGTCGTTAACATATCAGATATTTATTGTAAAATAACGAAATAACAACAAAATATAAGAAAAATAAAGGACACAATAGCCATGACCGCTACAATAGACATAGCCCCTAATGCAATAACGTATAAAAAGCATCGGTGTATAGGTCACCCATAACTTTAAAAAAAAAAAAAAGTTGTAAATCAAAGAAAGCACCATTTATGTTTATGTTAGAAAACTCCAACCTTACAAAATGAATGAGTCATCTTCCACTCTTGTAAATGAGCTCAACAATATAATAACTGCAGGTGCTCCACACGTGAACAATCCTCAACTACGGCCACTGTATAAACTCTTCCATTGCATTGCACACGACCACCACCCACGCACAGCCAGCCGAGATGCCAGAGTACTGTGTAACCGGCGGCACTGGCTTCATAGCCTCTTACTTGGTGAAGACACTGCTCGAGAATGGCCATCACGTTCGCACCACCGTTAGAAACCCAGGTTCTGAAGTGTAATCATGTCCTTTGCTTTGTATTTCCCCTCCCTTCATCTTCCTCCATACACTTATTGCCACCAAATTCACCCTGGTTCGGTCCGCAGCCATCAAAATTACAGTTTAACTATCACACAATTTCATCGTCATCTCAAGCATCATGTTGCAGATGTTGTCACAGAAGCAATCGTAATTCATTCAATGGAATTGTTTGATCTTAATGGTGGTCGTCTATTGCTTTCCATAATTTTGCACATAGAGGTTATTGCTAGATTTCGGGTCATTAATACGTTAGAGAAGAAATTAATGACTAGAAGAGAAGAAAGGTCTTTTATTATTGACATGATACAATGCATAAAGGAAAAAAATTAATGACAGAAAGTAGGTAAAAGAAAGAACTTCCTTTGATTTGAATTTTGAACTCAAACCAATAAACTGTCCTCCTATACTCATATAAGCCCAACAGTTTAAGTTTAGATTATGGTATACCTATCCTTTCATACATATTCTTAACAATTACTTGTTATTTGCCTGAATAGGAAACTATGGACACGTTGGGTTTCTGTGGGAGTTTAATGGAGCCAAGGAGAGACTGAAGATAGTAAAAGCTGATTTGTTAGAAGAAGGTAGCTTCGATGAGGCCATTCAAGGAGTGGACGGGGTCTTCCACACTGCTTCACCTGTTATTGTTCCCTACGATAACAACATCAAGGCAAGGTCCCGATTCTTTGATTAATTTGGGTGGTCTTTTTGGGTGAAGCCTTTGAATTTTTTTTCTTTTTAATATTCGTGAGTATTGTGCCAGTTTGTGAACACTCGACTATAGGACAACCCGCCTAATCCTACAACATTTGGGTGTCAAAGGAACCGTAAAATATTAAATTTAAGGTAGGTGACCACCATGGATCGAACTCACGACTTCTTAGCTCTTTATCAAGGTCATGCCCCATATTTACCTAGGTCAACTCATGACAGTTAAAAGATTTTGAATTCATATGCAAGAATTTGGTGGTCCAAAGTAAAATATTTTGTTTGGCGAAAGCTAGCCCCAGCGTTACACAATATGATGAATTTAACGTAAGTTATATAAACTAAGTTCTTGAAATTCGTTGTTCTACATAATCCAAACAGTCTATACAATCTAAAACCTTGAACTCGGTGCTATACAAAATTCACTCTTCTCAAACTGAAGAACCAAGTGCTACATAAATATTTTTATTGTCTACAACTGGAGTATGCCCAAACTCCTTTCTCCTCAATTTGGGATTATCATATTTCTGAAACCATTTAATCCATATTCAAAAAGCCATTTCCTTATGAGTGTGTGATTAACGTTTGGCAATATGACACAGGCAACTCTGATTGATCCAAGTATAAATGGTACAATGAATGTACTAAATTCCTGTTTAAAAGCAAACAGTGTGAAACGAGTAGTGCTCACCTCTTCCTGCTCTGCAATTAGATATCGTTATGATGTCCAACAACTTTGTCCTCTCAATGAATCGCACTGGACAGATCCTGACTATTGCAAGAGCTACAACGTAAGAACCAACCTCTCTTTCTCTGTTCTATTCCATGTCAGTTTCCAATGCAGAGGCAGATCGATACAATTCAATCGACCAAAATCTAGAGGCCTTTTGTTGTTTTTGTTTTTTTTATACTTTCTCCATTTGGGTATTTTGGCAGCTTTGGTATGCATTTGCAAAGACTTTGGCAGAGAAAGAGGCTTGGCGCATGGCAAAAGAACATGGGATGGATCTAGTTGTGGTGAACCCATCTTTTGTTGTTGGCCCCTTGCTTACACCAAAGCCAACCAGCACACAGCATCTCCTACTCAGCATTATTAAAGGTTTACAATAATCCCTCCATCTTCTTCAAACAGTCCCTAAATTTCTTTCTCAGTTTTCTCTTCGATGGAAAAAAAAAACAAACATCAAACAGATGGGTTGTTCCATCAGGTGAAAGGGGAGAATATCCAAACTCCACGTTGGGGTTTGTCCACATAGATGATGTGGTAGCAGCGCACATCTTGGCAATGGAAAATCCAGAAGCATCAGGCAGGATCATATGTTCAAGCACAGTGGCGCACTGGTCACGGATCATTGGTATGCTCAGAGCCAAATATCCATCCTACCCATTTGGAAAGAAGTAAGTTGAAGAATCTCAACAAGACCCTCTTTGTTTTCTCCTAGTCATTTCATGAAACCGTTCATCTGCATAAACAATCTTGTTAAAAGAATCAAACACAAACAGGTGCAGCTTCCAGGAAGGAGATTGCAACCCTCACAACATGGACACGAGCAAGATTTCTGAATTGGGATTCCCTGGTTTCAAGACGATCGAGCAAATGTTTGATGATTCCATCAAGAGTTTCCAAGACAAAGGATTTCTTTGAATTGGAAAAAGCCTTCAATAATTACAACTTCTTTGACGCTTTACGTAATCTTAGGGCTTTGGGTAATTGAATAGAAACAATTGAACTAGACTATTACAATCTGACTTCTGGTTTAATCAATTTGAATCCGAAACTCCGTTTCGATTTTAGGGTTGATGATCAAATTACCGATATAATTTTAGTTTAAAGATCATTTGGTTTTTCTAAAAAGAATAACAAATATATCGGAAATAGTTATGAGTGGGTGCCATAGGGTTGAAGTTGAATGTCATTTACTATTTGGTCACATCTATGACCATGACCGCTTCAGTTCTGCCATTCTTAATGACACGCTGTCACTTTTTCTTTTCCACAATATCCTATTTTTCGATATTATTATCGTTTTGTTTTGTTTTTTTTTTTTTTTTTTTCGATGTT
>QLSR01000643.1:1719982-1753372 GCA_031780015.1 Citrullus colocynthis
TTTTTTTTTTTTTTTTTGCGATGTTATTGTTCCTATTATCAACCAATTATTGACGAGTAGATAACAACATTTGGGGACATTTTCCTATACTGCTATAGTGATAAAATAGAGTGGAATCCATAAAAAAAATATAAAAGATAATTTTAAATTTAATTGTTCGCCCGATATATCTTCATATATAAAAAAGATAAACCATGTGGGATTATTTGTGATATTTAAATTTATATTTAGAGAGAAAAAAAGAGAAGGTTTAGATAAATATTAGATATTTAAAATTTACTTTAGGCACGAGAACGTTCAGGATAAAAATAGATTAAACTATCTTTTTAAATTTTTCAACTTTATAAATGGTTTTTAAGATTTAATAAAAATACTTTTCAAATATCTATCTATTTTGTTGAGTGTATGCAAGCATTAAGCAAAATTGACCACACAGCATAGCAATGAAGTTAAACGGAAGGGGACCGGCAAAGGGCAAAGCGTCATGTGAATTTATTAGATTTAAATTTTATTTAAGAAAAGAAAAATATAATAATAAAGCGTTATGTGAATTAAAGGGTAACACATAACAGTACGAAAATTGTACTATGGATCAAGACCACGTAATTGGTTTACAGCTAATATCACCAAGTACTAGTCCTTACTTTCTTCCGTACCTTCAAAATAATGGTCATTCACTCATTAAAACACGCACATATCTAATTTTATTTTATTTATCAATCCTATTTTACTTATCTTGTTATTGAGTTACAACATTGAATTAAAGTTGTAAATGAAAAAAAAAATCAATTATAATGATATTGGTAGGACAATGCCTCAATATTGATTCACCAAATTCAAAGAGTAAAATCTTTTGTTTCAGAAAAAACCCCAAAAGGCCTCTCTCTCTCTCTCTCTCTCTCTCTCTCTCTCTCTTTCTCTCTCTCTCTCTCATTTTCACTCCAAAAAAATAATAATAATAATAAAAACTGCGTTCTCAATGAACAAAACTCCTAAGCTGCAAAAAATTTAAGGACAAGTAATGTTGATGGAATCATCAAGCCAACAAGAAATATCATCATTCCCAAAATCCCCAAAATCCCAATTCGGAAGGCCACTGGGTTCATCATCAGCAAGCCCAAAAATGTGGGTATTCTCCAAACTTGCAAAATCCTCCAAGAACATTCCGATTCCATCTGCCAGAATGGAATCAAAATCAATACCCATGTTAATTTCCTCCATAAACGGATTCCCCTGATCCCCTTCTTGAAGATAGTTCATATTACTGTCTGTTTCTTCTTTGATTGAATCTGATCCATCTTTCAAATCATGAATTCGCAAAGTTGAATCGTCCCATTCAAGAACCGACGACGGCGATGTATGAGACACGGTGGTTTCCTCCGTACTTTCCGAAAAAACAGGGGAAGATGAGGAACCAGTCCTCTTGCCTTCTTCAACAGCCATTTCCGCCGCCATAGCTTCAAACTGTAATCTCCTTGATTCATAAGCTTGAGAAGCTTCTTCTGCAGTATCGTAAGTACCAAGCCAAACACGGCTTCTTTTAAAAGGATCTCGAATCTCAGCCGCCCATTTCCCCCAAGATCTCTGTCTGACACCTCTGTATTTGGAAGACGATTGTCTCCGAGAGGAAGGGTTTTTAAACAGAGCCTTTGATTGCTTAAACTTGGAGCTTTTGTTTTCATTGTTGCTGTTCTGAGAACTCTCGGATTCGAGAGATTTTTTCAGGGGAGGCAGGTGGATTTCGTGTACGATTCGGTTAAACTTTCTTGCATATATTTCTCCTTCACCTTCGCTTGAAGATGAATCAGTTGCGTCGGGATCGTAACAGATTATACGAAGTTTTCTCCTTATTTTGGGATCTGCAGAGAAATTATTTGGCAGCAGATTCGACTTTCTACTACTGCTAACAAATCTCTGATTAGGAGAGTACGACATTTTAGATTAAATCGATGGGAAGAAGGAGACGAACAAGAAGAAGAGAATGATATGTGTATGATCAAATGGAAACAATGGAAGATCTCTGAGAATCACAATAACTTAAGTGTAAGGTATAGAAACGAAGTAGAAATCGTTTTATACGAAAAGCCCAAGAGAACTTTACTCCAGAACAAGTCCTGCAAAAGAAACCCAACCCAATCGAGAATTAGTCCAACAAAAAAAAAAAAAAAAAAAAAAAACCCTATAGAAAATAAAAGAAAACGAAAGAAACTAGAAAAATTGTCTTGCCTTTTTAACCTCAAACGCATTGAATAGGATTGTTGCACTTGAATCAACCTCTGCCAGAAGCAGCAGAGAGAAGACGAAAACCAGAGCTTCAACAGAGCCCCAATCACTGCCAATATGAACAAAGCCGACATAAAATCTACTGATCAACCACCGTCTTCAACTTCTTTCCCGGTTCCAAAAAAAAGCACAGACCCAGATGGAGAAAACTCTGAGCCCTGTCCTTCAGAGGTTGAAAGAGAGAAAAACAATAACCAGATTAAAGCGAAAGAGATCACCAATCCATACCCAACATCGTTCGATTTTTCAGAAACAGAACAGATAAAGAGAAAAAGAAATATCGATTATGCTGCAAATCTCATCAGAAATCGAAAATTATGATTTAAAAAAATATATACAGTAGCAGTATGAGCAGTAAGAACAATAGGAACAATGAATCGACCCACTTCCCATTCTAAGATTATCCTACACTAAAATAGACGGAAAAAAAAAAAAAAGAGAGAGAGAGAGAGAGAGAGAGAGAGAGAGAGAGAAAGATATAATCGGAAAAAGCTTCTTACTCTGAATAACTTCTGTGTGTTTGTGTTATCCCAAGGTATTTTCACAGTGCTGGCACCTGCAATTCTTCAGAGGAGCGGTCAAAATTTAGAGAAGTAAATAAAGAAGAGTGGAATTTGCTTTAAAAGGGTAGTTTTTGATGATGGGTATGGATGGATGGATGCCATTTGAGTCTCGTACATCCATTCATTATCATTATTTATTCAAACTTTCTTACTCTATCGTTACGCCGCAAATTTCCACGGATCTTAAAATTTGTTTGAATTTGAGATTTTCATGGATTTGATTTTTTTTTTCTTTTTCGTATTAATATTAATTGAAATCCTTCTTCGCAGTTTAAAATCTACTTTACCTTTCTTAATTAAAAAATAAAAATAAAAAATCAGATTTTTTCCTCTTGAGATTACCTTTTGATATTTTTGTTTAATATAATTTATACGAGTGGCTGTGTGAGAGATTCTCTCTCTTTTTCTTTCTGCTTTTATCCCTTCCTTTTATTTTCATTCATAATAATAATTTTTAGATTTATATTTTGTTTCCTCAAATAAACTAATACCATTTTCTTTTAAAATATTAATGATAAAATTACGTCGTACATATTATAGATTATATTATTTCTAGTTCATGCTTTTGTTTTTTCGAATTGAAATTTTTGTTGGTTGAAAGGTGTCGTGCATGCATTTTCTTTTTTATATTTTCTTTTTAATACAATTTTAAGTATATTATATGCACTTGATAATTGAGTCTGTTAGTTTCCCGAAAAAATAGTAAATAATTTTCATGGTACAAAATAAATTATACATTTCCAGTTAAAATTGCTTAAGAAAATTAAACGATTAATTTGTTTTTCAAACTTGAGGTCACGTGACAAATCCAAACCACGTGCATTGATAAAAGATTCTATAGCTGAAAATTTAGGCCTAAAAATGAAATATGTTCCCTACTTTTTCTTTTTTTAATTTACTTTTTGGACATTTTGTTTATATCATATCTCAGCTAACTTACCAAAACAATATTGGCCCATGGAAATTGAGCTCATTCGAACATATATGCATTACTCTCTTGTTATTAATTGATTTTGAGATGAAATGTTGTGTTTCTCTATTATGGTATCACAATTGTTAAATGTATGGCATGTCGATATTTTTCGATATCAACATGAAGAGTGAATCAATATTTTCATTATATAGTAAAAAAATTTATGAGACAAAAAAAAAATCAACAAAATGTAACTAATGTAAATATAATGTAAATAACAGACATGTTTATTTACTCATTTAAATTTTATTTTTAAGATTTTTTGTATTTATAACTTTTCTATAAATATCCATCAAAATCTACATTTTATGGATATTTGTGTAAAATTAGGACCTCGATATTTCCGTCATCAACATTTTAAACTTTGATCAAGGCTACTCCAACAGGTCATTCACAAGCCTTACTAGATATATGAGTTGTTTTTTACAAGCAATTAATTTTGAAATGAAACCTCATATTTACCTAATATGGTATCAAAACTCATGAAGCCCAAGTCTCTTCTTTATCTTGTTTGGAGCCCTAAGTTGAGCTATTAAGCCATGGTATCTGGTCCAATATTTTTATAATCCAAAAAGTATGATTTTCTCATAATTACTTTTGTTTGCTTAAGTTTTTGTTTAACCATTCAATTGCATGTTTATTTTTCCATTTCATAGTACAATTAATGGTAGGTGATTCGAACCACAAATCTCATTATTATTTAACTCAGTTTGACATATTGTTCAAAATTTTAACACCCAATTGAAATGTCAATTTAAAACATTCTTGTATATTTTACATCTGTTTACAAATAACCATTACACTTGAGGTAAAACAAGATACTCATGTTTACTATATGCGTTCGCTAGTTCACATTAGTATCAGAGGTGGTCGCCGAAGATGGTGGCAGAGTTAGCCACCAAAGGTGAATTGGAGCATGTTGCCATAATTTATGGTTGACAATAGCCAACAAATGGAATCCTTCAAAACATTGAAGAGAAGGAGAGATATGTAGAGAAATATGGAAATTCATCGATAAATGCACAAACTTCAATAGTGAATACAAGTTAGTGGAGTTGAGTTATCTAACATCGACTTATAAAGTTGATTTGTCAAATATCAAGTTTAGTTAAAAATCCAACTCAATTTAGGTAAATACCCCAAACACCCTCTAAAGGTGACGTAAGAATCTTAGCTTTCTCTCGTCAATCTATGCAAACTAGTTCACAACACAAGCACACTACTTTATTATTAAATTTTAATTTTAGTCGGACGTGTTTATCTAGTTTTTTAAAATACACGTTTTAATTTAAATTTGTAGGTAAACACCATTAACTCTAATGGGAAAATGCTAATGTCAATTAATTTATTTATATGACAATATTAATTTCAGGACCCCTTGGGTTAAATACTTATTGCTTTTCGCTTTTGTCCGGTGCTTGCATTGTCAAAATATTCATAGTATGTTAGTACTCTGCCTTTAATGAATGTTGAATTTGATTTATTCATTCTTATTTTGATTTTATTTTATTTTATCTGTCATTTCAAGGATTTACATTTCATTCACTAAAATTTCTTAAAACATAATCATGAATTTGTATTGAAGAATTTTTATTATGCATACAATTTTTTAATAGAGTATTAGGCCAAATAGTAATAATAACAATAACCAAATAGTTTGTGAATAAGTTAGCAATATAATAGTGGAAGCAATTAGGATCTAAAACACTCTAATTACTTCAATTTTGAAGATTAAACATGCTTTTTCTAAAACCCAAAAACAAGGAAAGAACATTGTTGTAGCTCAAAATTGAATCAAATTCCTTTGAATTTTTTATCACGAGCACTTCGTGGATCACCACAAAAATCTTCCTTCTTATTCTCTTTTGGCCTTAAAACGGATTGTGGGATCAAAATTGAGTCGAATTTAGAGCAAAAAGGTGAAGAACACACTGATTTTGGGAATTTTGAGTAGGTGAATATTTCAACAAAAATTAGCCGAGAAGCTTAACCTATTTCTTCAATTCCTCTCTTCTATTTAAAGAAGAAAGCATGCATAATCAAATTGGCATGCATGAAAATAACAATTTCGCTGATTATCTCGCTCAATTTGCAGGTAGAAGAAGAAGGAGATGATGAAGCTTGCATGAAACACACATCCTATTTCCACGTGTATAGCGGAGAAATCCCAAATTCAATTCCAAAATTGGATTTGTTTTTCAATTTCCAAAATTGAATTTGTTTTTCAATGTCGAATTTTGATTTTTCTATTTAATATTAAATTCTAAAAATTAATTTTAAATAAAGTTAATTTAATACATAATTAATTTCAATATTAATTAATTAATTAATTATATTAATATTTACTATTAAATTAATTATTTATACACTTATCCCAACAATTTCCAAGACGAATCTCTATTTATGTGGAAAAATATTTAAATCACATTTAAATATTTCTAACTCTTAAAATTCGTCTAATTCAAAACTAAACGAATAAACTGTAAAAATTTGCTCTTCAATTGAATTTAAACGTTTCAAATTCACTCAATATACTATTCGAAGGTTTAGTCCATGAGCTTACAAGGGAACTTAATGGACCTACGAATCATTAGCTCCAACGATGTGAAATTAACCGACTAAACTCTTTAACCTAGTTATTTAACCTTCGTTAACTATCGGGACACTCCAGATATATTTATGTCCACTTTATATAACCATAATAAGCAAGTCAATCCTTCACAAGTTATTCGTAATTACAGCGTCAAAATCACCGTTTTACCCCTATAATTACATTTTGTTTCTTGAGTCCCACTAATCTTCTAATGGAACAATTGGTTTGTGGTTCAACAAACTCCGTCTTGCAAGATTATGTCCCCAACTATTTGTCTGATCTTATCCCTAAAATTGAAAGCATATTAAGTCGGCGAACTCGAGCCACTCTCACCTATGCAGGTTAAAGAATAATCTCAAACAAACTCGAGTTATCTAGGTCATCAGATTTGAGATAATCAGTTTTACCATTAAACGGTGTTACAAAGTAAAAGCGATTATTTCATAGTTTGGTCTTATGTAAAGTCATTGCATAGGATACCATCACATCGTTTGTATCAAATACAAAGTGAGCCGCATTCATAGTATCCCCAAGATAAGGTATCTAGCTTTATCTTTATACTATAGACCGTCCACTTTTATATCTATATATAAAGCTAAATTTGATCTATTTTTATGTCTATACATAAAGTCTAAGTATTTTAGTAATAAGCTTCGACGCCCAATAGTTTGATAATCACTTTCCCAACAATTGGTTTTAAAACATTTTTAATTTTTAATTTTAAAGCACTTTAAATGACTAACAAAGGAAACCCATAATAAAAGGAAAATAGAAATTTTCAAAATATAACTAAAAGTTAAAACCCTTCAAATATCGCTTACATTACAAAATTTCCCTCAAATTTTAAAGCTTCCCCGTAATATTTATTAGTATAGTACTTGTTTAACATTTAAGATCAATTTTAGGAACATGCAAATTCAACATTCAAATCTTTGTTTAAACATTAAAATTTTGGATTATTTTCAAATACGAATCAAACTATTTACAAGTATAGAAAAATTTCAACGATAGTTCTATCCTTGGGTAAGAGACATAAAAGTATATCATGGACAAAGACATAGAAGTATATCGCAGACTATCACTTAAAATTTGTCCATATTTATAAATAATTTGATATTTTTTCATTTTTAGTAATTTATAAAAAAATTTAGTATTTTAATACATATCTTAAGGTAAATGTACAGATTTGACTAGATTTTTAGCCAAAATCAATACAAAAACGACTTAATAAATCGAGATAAATGAAAATTTTGACATTGAAATCTATTAAAAAGAATTTGAAGCGTTTATGAAACAAACAAAAAGATCAAATCTATACGATTGGGCCGAATTAATCCAAACTAACAAAGTGGATGAATATGAATCATCAAATTATTATTATTATTTGTATGAAAGCGTTTTAAAAATCTAATATATTTACCTTCAAACATTATCAAATTCTCTAGGTACACTTTTGTTGCAAAATGCATGATTAAGTAATATAAATTAGAAAGAAAAAACCATATTTGAAAACCGAAAAAAGGAGTTTTGGTACAAAAAAGATAACGGAAAAAAGTGGGTGATTACTGATTTCATTTATGGCATTGACTGTTGAGTTGGAGAAGCACGTGAAGGAGATTTAGTTAATGGAAGTTTGAGGGAGTGATGCACGTGATGATCTCGGTCATAAAGATTTAAATTGTGCACGCCCAAATGATCCTCCTAACATAACAACCCCACAAAATAAGACCATTAAGATATTCATGCATGCCTACGTCCACCTTTAATTATGCCAACATAACGCGCCTCCCTAATATATTATTATTATTATTATTATTATTATTATTATTATTATTAATAAGAAATAGTGGGCAAAAACACTAAATATATATAGATATATGATAAACGCAATAGACTACTATCTGTGTCTAATAATCTATTGCGATTCATCATAAATAAACTGTGATATTTTATTATTATTTATAAATATTTTTAACAATTTTATTATTTAAATTAATTTTTTTAATAAAAAAATATAGCTCAAACAACTCGAGTCAAAGGAGAAGAATGATAGATGATATAATATTAAATCTAGGGTCGGTTGAACAAATGTCTAATTTTATAAGAATGTCTAATGTTTTCAAAATTGAGGATACAAAATAGATGATAATTTAATAATCAAAACTAAAAAAATATTGCCTCATCTCCCCTCACTTTATTTCTGCTGCAATGACTTCTTGATATCACATGCAACAATCAGTTTGTATACAATAACTCGAATATTGAGAGATACACTCTCCGACTTTTTGTACGTTGGGAGTTCACTTGTACTTGTACTAAAGAGTAACTTAAAATCTTCATAAGATTTCTCCACACAAATACCTTATGCTAAAACTAGTTAAAGTCTTTATTAACGTATGGTACCTAATAACTAAGATTTTCATTAGAACAGGGCATGCTGCAACCTTGTATTCAAAAACACCTTGAACTCACTCCCAATTAATGCACCAAAAACTGAGCCACCACCAAAAGAAAATGATTGTATATACCCCTTGTGATTTGAACCATGCAACAACACAAAAATTTATCAAACTTACTTGCAATGTTCACAATTTGACGTAATTAAACGAATTAAAAATTCTCAAATATCTCAATCACGATGTAATCCTCTTTGCGTCCATCAGGATCTTCAAAATTCACCCAATGTAATAATATAGAGACGACGACGAACAAAATGATCTCGTTTAGAATGTCAAAAAAATCTTCTCCACCAAAATTGGAATCCCTCCTCCATGGCCACCCCACCATCCGACGATCCCAATTTCACCATCTCCATTATTGATCTACAACCAACGGCCCAATATCTCCATTTGCACTCCATCACGAGTGACCAAATCAAGCTTGATCAGTGTGGCAACCCTAAACCTAAAGACCAAATTTGGTAGAAATCGTTTTATCAATGAGAGCATGGAAAATTCAACAATGACACTAATAAGCAACGGAAACTTTAACCCTATAAAATGGGGAAAATAAGCATAAATAATTTTTTTTTATTAATTTAAAAAAGAGCAAATGGTAAAAACCATCTTGGAATAGTTACAATTATACCATTAAACTTCTAATTCTAAAAATTGAACCCTCAAAATTACAAAAGTGTTAAAATTAGGTCAAATTAGACCTTCAAAGTGTAAGTTTAAGGATTCAATTATCATTATTTTGGGTCCAATTTCTACGGTTATTATAAGCTTGAAGGTCCAATTTTAACATTTGTAGAAGTTCAGGAGCCTAATTTTTACAATTGAAATTGCAACTACAACCATGCTTTAGGGGTGATTTTTGCCATTTGCTTTTAAAAAATGTTGTTTTTGGTTTTAAAAAACGCTAAAGATAAAATGTCTATCTTAAAAAATTCAGCATATCCGAATATTTATAAAAAAAAAAAAAAAAAAAAAAAAAAACGTGCATATTTGAGTATAGAGTAATTGGAGAGCAACATCAAAAGAAAATAATAAACGTGCAATGGGTTGGAACATATCATCACTGTACCAACATCTAAATAACTAAAATGACTTTGTTCTATAATGATATAAAAATGCATTTGAGTTGAGAGGTTTTGAGCCTCTATTTTAATAAATTACTAATTGACTTAAAAAAAAACTTAAAGTTATGTAGTAGGGTAAATTTGTTATTACATCAGTACCTGCAACCATGAAACACCGCCCATTTAAGATTCTATGTGTCTGTGGGTGTATTCAACCTAAAGTCAACCAAAGACCACCCATCCAAAATCACCCATCAATCCACTTTAGGCTAAACAATTACAAATGCCCATGACTACATTTGCCACACTAACAAAAAAAAATATGTATAAGACTACAAATAGAAAAACGTAGAATAAAAAATTACACAACAAAACTCAACTAAAACAATGTAACCTTAATTGAAGATTTGATTTCTTATTCCACGAGAATCTTGTATTTAGAAGAAAAAAGGTACAAATTAGACGGCGTTATAAAGTTAGACATATAAATCATTGACCTCGACCTGATTTAGGTTAGTCTAGTGGTATTTGGATATATATATGTGTCAATCAATTAAGTTTAAAATATTATTTTTGTCTTTATAATGTATTTTAATGTATATATTTCTATGTGTTTATTCTATTTAAAGACATTTCAAAAGAAAAAGGGAAACAGAGATTCAGAATGGAAAAGATAGAACAAAAAAAGAAAGGGCAACACCATGCTATGCACGTGACACTGTCTATATTGCCATCGGTAAAATAAAGATCCAACGGCTGATAATGGTCGGCAGACGGCGGCTAATAGACCCGACCCAATTGAAAATGGTCCGACTAAATTAAAGAGAAATGTCAGAGACATATAATTAATGCTTTTCCCATTTTTCTTTCTCTATCATGTGAGATTCCAATAATGACCTTGTTTCACTTCCAACAGCCATCATCATTATCATCATTCCCTCATGATGTACATGCCATGCATGAATATGATATGCGGGTAACGACAAAAGTGGGCCCAACGTAACGAGCTTACGTTTTTCCCGCCCATTGCGCCGACGTGGAATCCACCGCCTTATTCTTCCCGCCAAAATCTCCAGTTATACCGTTGGTCTTCCACAGGATCGCCGACACGTGTCCTATTCCAAACCCGCTCCCCAGCTTTTACGCCTATCGTTATGATGACAACGCCAATTCCGCTTCTCCTCAGTCTCAAAATTTCTACTACTCCCACAGTACAATGCTCCGTCCTTGGCATTATAATTTTGTTTTCATTAATATATAATGATGTTATTGATTCTAACCATATTTTAAAAAACAAATGGATGTAGCAATCAATAAATAAAGATGGTATGAAGAATTTTCTATATTATTATAGTATAAGATATTTTTTATCTTAGTCCATAAACTGCGAAAATTGCTTATTTTCAGGTCGATCATCCACAATTTTTCCTTTCAATGTTTTCGCTTTTCATTGACTATTATTTTTTTACCTCGAGTTTTAGAAAAGAAAAATATTTAGGTGGGTCTGTTAACTCTTAAATGCATCTACTGAATTGCCTAGTTATATCGTGTCGAAAAAAAATCTTCTTATATTCTTTGTTAAAATATTTTAATTGTTTTTTGGTATGTGTAAAGAAGAAAAAATTTATAGTACTATGTACCTATAACTCTCATCCATTATTTGAAATGTCACTAAATAACTTATTAATTATTTATTTCGTGTACCCACATAATTATTGAATTATACTTTTATACCAAGTAGTGAATGAAGTTAATATAATTTTTTTTTTTAAAAAAAAGAAATTCATACTATTATAGTATTAGAGATAAATGTATCTTGAAATGAGCCGTATACTATTTAAAAAATATGTGTTTTTGGTTTTTGTCTCAAAGATTTTAAAATCTATATACTTAGTTCCTAAATTTTTTAAAGGTGCTTTTTATTATTTGAAAATTTAAAATATGTTAAAAAGTCCTATGCACATTTTTTAAAGAAATGATTGAAAAAATATGTTTTGAAGTGGGTTTCTCAAAATTCTTTCAAACCCATCATCCCAATCAAATGTATCTATTTTTTCTCACATGGTTGTCTTTAATTCATTGAGTGCATATATCAGTATTTCCTAATAATTGTTTGAAATACACAATTCAACTACTACAATGCTTATCTAAATTTCAAAATACTCAAATGTGATTTTGCTTTGGGAGGTGTAATTAGGATTTGTCGGATGAGATGGCAATACGTCATTTTTTTTTTCTCCATCTATTACGAATATTAGCCCAGGCCCAAATCAGAAGATTACGAAGGCCCAACAACAAGCCCAATGTTACTACAGATCACAGCAAGCAAGGACATGGAAGCGCGAGCAACAAGATTCATTATTCACAAAATGGATCATTCGATCTATTTGATTTCATGGCGAAGAAGACGAACCACTGAAAAACTAGAATCTACAATTCAAATTCAAGAACCCATTTGCCAGGATAGATCGAAGCTTCTCCCAATCAGCAAAGACAAACCACTGACTTCAACCATCAAACTTCTTCCTCTTTCACCCTCTTCCCCCAATGGCTCCTCCTGTAAATTTTGCTCCACCGTGGAGGCCGAAACTCCGCCCGCCACCGGAGCTCCATTAACAAAGACCTCATTCGCCTTCCCACTTCCATCTAACCCCAAAACAATAACCTTCTCAACAATCAACCCCTTCTCTAAAGCAAACTGCCCCGCCGCAACTTCCGACCAAATCTTAACACGGCCTTTACTCTTCACACCATAAAATTCCACGTACGTCGAAGTACCCTTTTCAATTTTCATCTCCGGCAGCTCATCGTCGTCGATAAAAAGATTCCCTTTAGCCTCGCCGTCAGATTCGCCGGCAGGGAAAGTGACAACGAGATTAAACGGCGTCGTTCGAGCTTCCTTAGAAACCATCCCACCCTGCTGCATTGGCAATATAGCATTCTGATACAAATGAACATTGATCACATGAAGTGGCGCATCGAGTGTCACATGACGCCCCTTTTTAGATACAATGACGTTCGTCATATTAAACAAATCGTACCAATTCCCCGGCGGAAACAGAGCAGTGACCTCTGTTTTGTTCTGTTCCAGCACCGGAGAAATCATTAAGCTCTTCCCCAGAAGAAACTGTGTGCTAACTCCATAACACTCAGCGAAATTCGGGAACGAAAAGAAAATCGGCCTCGCAATTGGGGCCCCTTTGATATGAGCTTCAAACGACAAAGTGTAAAGATACGGCAAAATCTTGTATCTCATTCCCAATGCATTTCTAGCAGAAATAGCCACTGATTCCCATTGATAAAGCTCCTGTCTAGGCGAATAGAAATTGGCATGATCTCTAGAGAAAGGGTAAAACGCACCCACTTCAATCCAACGGTTACAAAGTTCTTCCGTCGGCGCTGGATAGAACCCACAAATATCCGATCCCACCATGGGGATGCCGAAGATACCAAAATTCAGGACAGTGGAAATGGAGTATTTCAAATCCTGCCACGTCCCTTGATTGTCACCGGTCCAATGGGCGGCGTATTTGCCGGAACCGACGAACGTAGAGCGTGACAGAACAAAGGGGCGTTTTCCTTCCAGCCCTTCAAGGGCTTTATGCGTAGCAACTGCTTGCGAGAATCCGTAGAGACTGTGAGCGTCGTATTCCAAAACGCCGTTGTAATGAACGGCGCTGGTGGCGATTGTTTTGTAGCCAATCGGAGCTTGCAATCCTGATGCGTTGATTTTGTAAGGTGGGTCATCCCACTTCGTGTCGGTTATGTTCTTACAATCCAAACAACAAATCCAGCCGGGTCCAGTGGCATTGGGGCACTGTTTCCCAACTGGAATCGTGCATTTTCCGGTACAGAAATTGGAGGCTTCGTTCATATCGATCCAAAGGCCGTTAACCGGGACGAGGTCGTGAAAGCGGCGAATCTCATCGGCCCACCAAGCGACGGCGGCGGGATTGAGGAAGTCCGGGAAGTGGACGGGGCCGGGCCAAACTTGAGCCAAATAAGGGTGGCCTTGGTGTTTGATGAAAATGTCTTTGGCTAGGGCTCTTTGGTAAACGGGATAGGTGGAATTGACGGCGATTCCAGGGTCAATTAAGACAATGTACTTCATGCCGGAGCTGTGGATTTTGTTGAGAAATGATAAGAGAGCTGGATGAGGGTAACTGATTGGATTGAGAGTGAAATCTCTGTGGCCGTCCATGTGATCGTCGTCGTTCCAGATTACATCGAGAGGGATTTTGGCCCTTTTGTAATTCTCCACGACGTCTTCCACGACGGAGAGATTCCGGTAGCCCCATCGGCACTGGTGAAACCCTACAATTTTCAGTTCTTCACATGTAAGATTTTTGTTTTCTGGTTGCTGACATTTCAAGATACGAATATTCATCCAATGATAGGGAACAATTATTGGTTGGGGCCTTAGGAATTTTGTTTCCCCTCACTAAGTGCCATAATTGTGCGTATAAATTTCTCTTCAACTAACAAGGTACAAGAGATTCCCAACCTCTTAGGTAGCCAATTATTGTTTAAAAGAAAAAGTATTCTTATATTGCGTTAAATCAATGTTGGAAAAAGGTTTCGAATTTATGGAAATATTGAAAAAAGTTTATGGAAATAAATGAAAATTGTTATAATTGTTAATGGAACTTTAGTTGTAATTTAATTAAACTAGGATTAACTATTTTTAACCATCCTAATATAACACACGTTTGGATGTATATTTTAAATGTATGTGTAAATGTTGATGTAAGAGCATAAATTTAAAAAATAAATATAAAATAATATAAAATTTAAAAATATTTCAAAGTAAAATGATGTGAAAATAGAAGTTTTAGTCTGTAAAAGAAAAAAAAAACTCACATCAATTCAATTTTGAGATGAAATGGTGGAAAAATTTAAAGGAAGAAATTTGAATGAGGTTAAAAATAATTATAGATTCTTTTTTGTGATTTTTTCAAATTCATTTCTTTATAAATAAAAGTTTTGGATTGAAAATAAAGTTGAAAATTGAGAAAAATTAGAAACTAAAAAAGTAGAATGTTGACGTGTAAAACTATACAATTGTGAGTAATCAAGACTATAAAACTTAAAAAGACTTGAACTAATTTAAAAAAAAAAAAAATCGAAATTTCGTCAACCGGTAAGAAAATCGAAATTTCCCCATCGAGATTGTGAGACCATAGAAATTTTCCACCATGTCTAACAAATCTTTTTTTAATTTTTTTTCAGAAAAATAACAAAATTAGTTTTTTCACACATTTTCTTAACTTGATGGTTTGAACTCTACCGAGTAAAACACTTTCTTTTTGTGTGTGTGTGTGTGTAAATGGTAAAATTAAAAAATCCAAATATGGAATTTTGCTTTGAATTATCTCTTTTACAGAATTAATAATAATTTGGAAAAAAAACATCAATAACTGTTCTTTAAATTTTAAAAATACAAAACAAAGGGTGAAGGGTGTCCTTTTTCCCAACTTCCACTTGTTCTTCTTTGATAGGATTTTAAAAGATTATAGATGCACTTGTCTTTTGCAATCATATGACTAAAAAAAATGTTGGATTCATCAGGTAATCAAGTCTTACATTTAAGTGAAAGATATATACCTCAATTACTTTTAGTTAAAATATAGACCATGATCAAATATATAGATAAAATAAAACAAAATTATAATATCTACAAGTATAGGCCTACAGCATTAACTCCCTTCACATGTTGCTATGACTCCATGAAAGTTTACCCAAAAAAAATCCACTTTAGAGTATGGACCATTCCGTTTCCCTTTCCCTTTTCCTTCCCATTAATTGTCAAACCAAACCTACTTGTTTCCTTCTTCCATATGACACATCAAAAGGAAACAAAAACACTTTTAACAAAACTCACCTTCTTCATCCTCCCTAAATACCAACAATATTAGCCTATTCACTAGTTGGTAAGACTTATTTTAATGAAGGTATAATGCATTGTTCCTAAGTTAGCTATTGTATTGAATAGTCGACATGAGCCAATTTAGTTCTCTTCTTCCTCAAATCCTGTGTTTGTTGATGGGCGAGTCCTTGATTTTCGATTAAAATTGAAAATCTGGTATTTATAGTTGAAAAAAAAATTAAAATTTAGTTCTCATGATTTGATAACACTCTCGAGAATAATTTTGTGATAGGGACATAGAAACTATGCATGGGAATGTTATCAAAACACTCTCGAGAATAATTTTGTGATAGGGACATAGAAACTATGCATGGGAATGTTATCAAAATATAGAGCCTATTTGTAACAGTTTGTCAAATTATAAAGACTATATTCTAACTTTTTTCCCTAAACTATAGGGACCAAATTTGTCATTAAACATTGATTTTTGGTTACACATTTAAATATAGAATGTGGAAATTGAATAGTATAAGCTCCCTCTAGTAACCATTTTGTTTTTGTTTCTTATTTTTGAAAATTAAGCATATTTCTTATCATAGTGTGTATATTTCATAAATATAAGAATTAAATTTTTAACCACCTTTTTATCATTATAAAAGGTTCTTAAAATCCGTTATTTTTTAAAATTTAGAGACATTAAAAGTGTTTGTTAATTTAATTTTTAAAAATAAAAAATAAGAAGTGAAATAGTTGCCAACCAAAACTTACCAAGAGCCCAGTAAGGCATGGGAGCCGGCCGGCCCACAAGTGCCGTATACTGATCAACCACGCTCAACGGCGAAGGCCCTGCAAATAAGTAGAAATCAAAAACACCGCCAATTATCTTATACGTCAACGAATTCCCTCTGTAAAACACATCCATCCCATTGCTATTCAAAATCAAAACGCCGTGAGCCTTCGCCTCTCCGCCGCCGCCGTTCCTCAGGTCCATATACACCGGGTGGGACCCGTACAGGTCGGTGTTCAAAGTCACCGCCGCCACGTCGGTGGTGTAAAGAGTGTAAGGCTCATTGGGTTGTAGTTTCATCCCTTTCGGCTGTGTGTTTTCTCCCAAACCGTAGACCGCCGCGGTTTCCGGCAATTTGGTTGAAATTTCTAAATATTGGTCCTTAAACACTAAGCTGTTAAACGGGTGGGATTCGTCGGAACCCGAATCGAAAAGAGTCTCCCCATTTGACTTCCTCTTCACCGCGAAGCTAAACGGGTCCACGGAATAGCTGAAAATAAGCTCCGACCCGGAATATTCTGAAATGGTTATGTTGTTTTTGGGGAAAACGACGGTACGTCTTGGCGGCGGAGGGTTTTGTCTCGGTAACAAATTGTACGGAACTTCCCATCTTTTCTTCTTCGCGTCCGTTATATGTACTCTCAAACGGTCCTCTGTTTCATGCCTGTAAAAATCAAATGATTAAAATAAACCAAAAAGAACCCATAAAATGAAAAATTACGTAGAATATGATTTCAGAATTTCAATGTACTTCACAAAGAGCTGCAACAAGGGTATATCGGAGCCGTAAATTTGGGTTTTGGTTTTGACTTGGAGGAAGCCGAGAATGCCGCCGCCGGGGGCCTCGCCGACGGAAATCAAACGGTACCCATTGCCTATTTTCTTGGGCGGTACGGGGGCGGCGGCTGATTTCAGGCCGGAGTTAGAAAGAACAAAGAGGAAAAGGGAGAAAAGAAACAGAGCATGAAATGGGGGAACCTGCAATGCCGCCATTGGAGCTTGGAGAAGTATAGCACTGAAGTGTACTATTTAAGAAGAGCAGAGGAAAATGATTGAAAATAAATAAATAAATTGTCATTTTATTAAGATAATTTACTATTTCAATTTTTTCCGGGTCATAAAATTATAACATTTTTACACAAGTTGTCTTTTTTAGGTACCCGTGACATGAGATATTTGCTTCGAGTAATGTATAATTTTTAAATTCAATTTTCTTTGTGGTTTAGATTTTGCAAGTTGAAATTGTAACCGTATTCGTTTATGCCCTCTTATCTTTTAAATCAAAATTCATTGACATTTTATTATTTAATTTCTATAATGTGCGAATACAATAATTTATTTTATTAATATTTTTAATAGAATATCGCATGATTAGATTTGGAGAGAGGCAGAGATGATTTTGAGCACCAAAGTATGCTAGGTTTCGTATATCATAATTTCAACTTAATTGAGACATACTTGTTTGCTAAGATAATATTTATTATTATCAATGATTGATTTGTACAAAAGTTAGAGAATGTTTTGTCTTCTCAAGTCAAATTAAGTATATTAGAGGAAAAAAAGTCAAATGATACATTAAATTTTTTCTTGGTACAATACAAGTGGAGTATAAGATAAAATGTGTAAGTCAATTTTCATTAAACAAAACTCATTTTGACAACTATGCATTAACATATGTTTGGTCGAACTAGTCTCTATGTGCATTATTAAAAAAAAAAAAAAAAAAAAAAAATTATAGTCTGTATTGGTCCAACTTAGTGATAATGGAAAGATGGGATATATATCCACTATAAAAGAGATAACATTTAGCATGTGAAGGGAAAGGAGTCAAATAGATGTAGATAAGATGGATGAGTGGTGAAAATTGTTGTGGAATACAAACATCCCTAATAAACTTGACTTGGGGTGTTTGGCTTAAAAGATTTTTAGGGATTTTCATCCTGAGGAAACTTGAGAATTTGGGATTAAGAGATGTTTAAGATGTTGTTGTGAGAAAGAGGATGTTATCCATGGGATATGGTTTTGAAAACACAACAAACAAGATGTGAATTAACACATTTAGTTGCCTTGTTCATATCCTTCTATTACATATTTAATGTACTGGTTGTTGAATAAAAGAAATAGAAGTATGATTATTAAGGATATAATCAAGTAAAGACGTACAACAACACCTAAGCACTAATACGAAGTTCAGAAAAGCTAAATTAGGCAAAGAGAATTTAAATTGATAAATAAGAAATGTTGTCGAGGGTTGTCCAAGATAAGGCTTAGGCCCACGAGTAGACCTCGATCTAAGAGTATCTTAGGAGTATGACTAAGGATCGACGCGCTCCGAAATGGAAAGTTAAAGCCTCGAGTATTGGATTACTAGTGCTAAGCTTGATCAATATAATAATAGAGGTGATATTCTAGGTGGCGGATATTAGTTTAACTAAACACTTATAAATTTACAAAAACCCTACATATATATATTGACCTCTTCATGAATGGAATATTTTGTCAATTATAGTAGTTAAACAAGTTTTTTAATATTTAAAATAATCAAATGGATTAAAATTTGTCAATATTTACATTTTATATGACCAATTGTCAACATCAACAATTATTATTATTATTATTATTATTATTTTGGAAAAAAGACGTTTTGTCTAGCTTTTATTTGGTCTTTAAATTTCAAGTTTGGGTTCAATTTAGTCGCTAAGTTTCCAAACTTTACTCTTAAGATTTGAATTTTTTCCTAAGTTTCAAGATTTACACTTTCTAACCTCTAGCTTTTTACTAAATACTTACTTTAAGTCCTTAGTATCAATGTCTATTAATTAATTTAAAAGAATTAGAAGAATTACCATCAATTATGTTTTACTATTTTTCATAACTATTAAAATTAGTCAAATTTTAAATTAATTAATAGACATTACTGCAAAAAACTGAAACAAAGTATTTAGTGAAAAATCAAAGTTAAAAGTGAAAATTTTAAAACTTAAGAATCAAATTGAAACAAAACTCTAATCTAAAGGATAAAACTGTAATAACTTGAAATCAAACCCGAAACTTTTGGCTAAATGTGGAACATTTTGAAATTTAGAGATCAAATAGAATCAAAGCTCCAAACCTAGGGACCAAAAGCATATTAAAATTTTGGCAATAGTTACCTTTTTTAAGTACAATTAATCAATATTTAGTAGGGTTGTTTTTAAATATAGAAAAATGAACCAAAATATTTACAAATATAACAAAATTTCACTGCCTATCTACGTAATGACATAAATAGTAGTCTATGGTGGTTTATCGCATATAGCCTGAGATATTTTGCTATTATATGTAAATATTTTTTACAAATTTGTCATCTAAAATAATTTTCTTATTTATTACTTATATATATAACCGTGGTCGATATTTACTTGGTAATTCTTAACAAATAAGATATTGTTAATGTATATATAATTTCATAATTGTATCCTTAACATCTTAATAAAAAATACATATCTTAATCTACTAAGTTATATTATCTTTCGATATGCTTTATTCTCAATTCTTTTTTTTTTTTTTTTTTCTCTTTTGGAAGTAATCTAAGACTCTTAATATTTTATACACTATCTTGTACTTTTAAAATTTTATCTTTATGTTATACAAAATAAAATAAAATAATCTTTACGGTGGTAATTTTTGTAACGACATTAATGTATTTATCAATTGAGTATGTTAGGTTTAAATTGATATTATTTTGAATGACAAAATTATTGACAATATTTACAAGTAATAGTAAAATATCACAATTTATTTAGATTCAAATAGTAGTCCATCGCATGTAGACAACAAAATTTGCTATATATATAAATATTTTGATTCATTTTTTTATATTTAAAAATAATTCTTATTATAATTGTATTTTTTAAAAAAAGTAACTATATTGTAACTGATGGTTAATTTCTCATACAATTTCACATATTTTTCTTATTAAAATTGAACATGTCATTAGTCCGGAAAAATTAAAAATATATTGTGGTTTTATAAATTATTTAGGAAAATATTGTAGTTTTCGAAATATTTAGGGAAATATTGTAGTTTTTATTGGGAGTTGATATTTGTGTGCTTATTTTTTTATTTTTTATTTTTAATTTCCTTGGTGAACACTCGACCTTCTTTCCTTTTTTTTTTTTTTTTTTAATTTCCTTAGTGGAGGGTTGAACCCTCGACCTTCTTCCCTTTTTTTTTTTTCATTTCCTTAGTGGAGGGTTGAACCCTCGACCTTCTTCCCTTTTTTTTTTTTCATTTCCTTAGTGGAGGGTTGAACCCTCGACCTTCTTCCCTTTTTTTTTTTTCATTTCCTTAGTGGAGGGTTGAACCCTCGACCTTCTTCCCTTTTTTTTTTTTCATTTCCTTAGTGGAGGGTTGAACCCTCGACCTTCTTCCCTTTTTTTTTTTTCATTTCCTTAGTGGAGGGTTGAACCCTCGACCTTCTTCCCTTTTTTTTTTTTCATTTCCTTAGTGGAGGGTTGAACCCTCGACCTTCTTCCCTTTTTTTTTTTTCATTTCCTTAGTGGAGGGTTGAACCCTCGACCTTCTTCCCTTTTTTTTTTTTCATTTCCTTAGTGGAGGGTTGAACCCTCGACCTTCTTCCCTTTTTTTTTTTTCATTTCCTTAGTGGAGGGTTGAACCCTCGACCTTCTTCCCTTTTTTTTTTTTCATTTCCTTAGTGGAGGGTTGAACCCTCGACCTTCTTCCCTTTTTTTTTTTTCATTTCCTTAGTGGAGGGTTGAACCCTCGACCTTCTTCCCTTTTTTTTTTTTCATTTCCTTAGTGGAGGGTTGAACCCTCGACCTTCTTCCCTTTTTTTTTTTTCATTTCCTTAGTGGAGGGTTGAACCCTCGACCTTCTTCCCTTTTTTTTTTTTCATTTCCTTAGTGGAGGGTTGAACCCTCGACCTTCTTCCCTTTTTTTTTTTTCATTTCCTTAGTGGAGGGTTGAACCCTCGACCTTCTTCCCTTTTTTTTTTTTCATTTCCTTAGTGGAGGGTTGAACCCTCGACCTTCTTCCCTTTTTTTTTTTTCATTTCCTTAGTGGAGGGTTGAACCCTCGACCTTCTTCCCTTTTTTTTTTTTCATTTCCTTAGTGGAGGGTTGAACCCTCGACCTTCTTCCCTTTTTTTTTTTTCATTTCCTTAGTGGAGGGTTGAACCCTCGACCTTCTTCCCTTTTTTTTTTTTCATTTCCTTAGTGGAGGGTTGAACCCTCGACCTTCTTCCCTTTTTTTTTTTTCATTTCCTTAGTGGAGGGTTGAACCCTCGACCTTCTTCCCTTTTTTTTTTTTCATTTCCTTAGTGGAGGGTTGAACCCTCGACCTTCTTCCCTTTTTTTTTTTTCATTTCCTTAGTGGAGGGTTGAACCCTCGACCTTCTTCCCTTTTTTTTTTTTCATTTCCTTAGTGGAGGGTTGAACCCTCGACCTTCTTCCCTTTTTTTTTTTTCATTTCCTTAGTGGAGGGTTGAACCCTCGACCTTCTTCCCTTTTTTTTTTTTCATTTCCTTAGTGGAGGGTTGAACCCTCGACCTTCTTCCCTTTTTTTTTTTTCATTTCCTTAGTGGAGGGTTGAACCCTCGACCTTCTTCCCTTTTTTTTTTTTCATTTCCTTAGTGGAGGGTTGAACCCTCGACCTTCTTCCCTTTTTTTTTTTTCATTTCCTTAGTGGAGGGTTGAACCCTCGACCTTCTTCCCTTTTTTTTTTTTCATTTCCTTAGTGGAGGGTTGAACCCTCGACCTTCTTTCCTTTTTTTTTTTTCATTTCCAAATTATATATCATAGGTTTAATAAATTATTTAGAATTATACTTTAATAATATTATTTTAACTAACATTCTTTTAAAAATCATTATAATAACAAACATATATTTTATCACTAACCAACTAATATAAAATTAAAGTGTTAATATTAAAACAACAATTTATTATTTTTTTTTCTACTAAAATTAGTAATAATAAAAAAATTCAATGTGTCCCACAAGGCGGACGTCGTCGATTACGAGTTGGTTGGCGTTGCCGACTTTGCACTGTAGGTTGCTCTGGTGGATTTGGTTGCTCTAGTACCTCTGCAGGCGCTTCATAGACGTTGTGTTCATATGTATGCATGTTTGAAGACGATGGCCCGGCTTCTGGATCATAATATCCTGAACCAAAGGCTGGTTGCATCATCATCGGACTAGCATAACCAGTCTGGCTCTGTGTTTGCGTCTGCATCATAGGAGGCAATTCTTCCACATTATTTGAATAATCGGTCGACATCTATTAAATGCTTCTATACAAGGACCAAATGCCCAAAATACAGAAGTAAGGATGGCATGCCCTTCAGTAGGTGTGCTCTTTATTCTCCACTCCACTCGTGTGTCGGGATTTGTATGCTTGACCATATACAACCACCTGGGTAATAGTTTGTATGAGTCATCCCAATCACCAAACACTCTAGTCACTGCCTTTCGTTTACCCTCCCACACCCTATGGCAAGGAACATGGTATCCCCATTTTGTTTTAATGTCGGATTGTACTTGTGCCACACTAATGGACAGTTTTTCCCTGACAGCTTCACAAAACTCCAGTGCAATCATTGAAGAATCTAATTGTACATGAGTTTGGCTAAGCTTTGAGTAAAAACATGTATGTTGGTCAACATACTTAGTAATCTCGAAAAAATTGTGAGATTTTTTTTTCGCTGCACGAAGTCGCCACTTGCAACCATCCTCCCATTTCTTACACCGAATCCCAAATATTCGGTGTTGATTCCACGACCTCATATGGTGTGTGACACTTGATAGCAGGACACTTGACCAAATGTTGTAACATTTCTTTGTTTCGAAAAATCATACCCTTATATAATTGGGTATTGTCAACGACTACCGAGGCTACAACTCGGTCATGTTCTCTAATGTTATCTATTATATCCATGTCAAGATTAGTGAATGTATCTGACGGCATTTCATGTTCACGACCATCAAAATCCAACTCCTCAAATTCATCATTTGTTTCTGTTCTAAAACCCCTATATTGATACCAGCCACCGTATTTTCATCGTCATATGCTGGTGCAACTGATTCAGGATCAGGATCAATACATTGATTCGAGTCTTCAAACTGACTCAATGATTGTGCATTCAAGTCTACATCCAAGCCTACCCTACTCACATTAACGTATAAATGCACTAGGTTCGGGAGCGGCATTGCAATTGAAAACATCAGATTCATCACTTGTTCGTTATGAATGGGGAATGACATATAATTTACAGATCCTAATGGTGTTAGATTAGGATGTCTATATATTATTTCTAAGTGGTTTGATCTCATATGTACGCCAAGTGACAGCCCAATCATTTCAACAAATTGTTAAAAAACAAGTCCACTATTCACATTTATGCTAAAGCCCCCACATGCTGGCTGATCATATTCAACTCCATCAACACCATCAATCATATGACCATTTGTAAACAACATAAATCCCAAACACTTGTTTGCCATTTTCTAAAAAAAAGAAAACAACAATATACATCACTAATTATTTAACTAAAAACTCTAATATTAAAAAAATCTAGTAATATCTAAAATGCAACAAAAATATAAATTTGTACTAAAAAATTAGAATTTACTGTAATACTAAATTTAAAAAACAAAAAGAACATTAAAAGGTAATATTATTTTTTAAAAATTCTGAAACTAATATTATTTATTTTAATAAAGATCAATATTATTTCTTCTAAAAATCAATATTATTTTTTAAAAAAAAATTAACATGGTAGATCTAATATAATATTAATATGATAAATCTAATATAATATAAACAAGAACATTAACTTATAAAAACTCATAACATCAGTATATAAATATTATTCAATTCAGACACTATTAACAAAATAAATACGAACATTAAAATGACTTATTTAGATTTAAATGGTATGTCTAGTATAATATAAATATCAGAAAATGAAATGATAACTTACAAATTTAGTAATGGTTTACTTATTTTTCTTTCTCGAAGTGACAACGATAGATCTTTGCTTTCCCAATAGCAACAAATACTATAAAAATAAAAATAGCATGAGAATAGGGAAAAAAATTTATATTATCTTAAAAAAATATATATTTCATAAATCAAACTTACAAACCTCGTAAATTTGGAAAAAAAAAAAGAGTATTTCAATAGATGGTGGGAAAATGAGAGGAAGAAGAGGTCGGATTGGAAGAAGAAATAGTGGGAGGAAGAGAGGCCGGAGCGGTATTTAAAGACATTTGGTCGAGGGTTGAACCCTCGACCATAAGTCACGGGCTCCGCCACAGGGAATCTCTGCGACGACACGACGACGGGATGTGCGGCGGAATCTCCTTGTTGGTAGTAGTCCTTGTGTTGGTAGTAGGCCTTGCGTTGGTCGAAAGTTGAGGCCTCTTTGCGTTGGTCGAAGTAGGCCTTGCGTTGGTCGAAGTAGGCCTTGCGTTGGTCGAGAGTTGAGGTCTCGACCTTTGCCTTTTCCACTTTTCAATCTTCTCTCTCAGGCCTCCTTGCGTTGGTCGAAGTAGGCCTTGCGTTAGTCGAAGGCTTGCGTTGGTCGAGGGTTGAGGTCTCGACCTTTGCCTTTTCCACTTTTCAATCTTCTCTCTCAGGCCTCCTTGCGTTGGTCGAAGTAGGCCTTGCGTTAGTCGAAGGCTTGCGTTGGTCGAGGGTTGAGGTCTCAACCTTTGCCTTTGTCGAAGGTTGAGGTCTCGCCCTTTGCCTTTTTCACTTTTCAATCTTCTCTCTCCTCCCAACTACCATATTTTCCTAAATAGTTTCCAAACTACAATATTTTGCTAATTATTTTTACTAAATACAATAGCCAAATCAGACTGAGCGGACCGACTTCCTCCTGCCGTCTCTCAAACCGAGATCCAGTCCACTCCTGCCATAGTTCCTCCCTTGAGGACACCATTGCCGGTGCTTTCTGCCAGTAAGACTGATTTTCTTTGACTTTCAAAGTGTGTGACTTTTGTACTAGTTCCGGGCAGGAGGGCGTCAGAGGCCGAGAAAAGGAGAAGAGATATTTCAATAAAAGGTCCCATTAGTCCAAGCATGTTTTTGACCAAATAAAGATGAGCAGCCTTAAAAAATCAAATAAGTCAGAGAGTTACAGCCGACATTGTACACAACAAACTTTTATTTTGTACTAAAAAAACTAAGTTCTCTTTTGGTAGAAAATTTGAGAACAAATTGATCTATAAGAATAGAGTTGCGTTTCACGTTTTCGGATATATATTCTAGTAAATTCATAAATTATATTATAATTTAAATAGTGGTTTAAAATGCGTTTGATAGTATATATTTATAAATCATAAAAACTAATTGGTAGTTACTCATTAATATTTAGTTGACAATAAATTATTATTAATTTATTTATAAATATAGTTTATGTTAAAACTTTTATATAATTTGTATTACCAATACATATTACATTTTAAAAATGAATTAAGTATATAACTTGACATATTACATTTTTATTTAATACGATTATACATTTTAAATTTTAAAATTCAAAATCTTCGCAAAATAAAAACATTTAAAAATTTTATTTTAAGAGTTTGCACGATTTAGATCATAGATTCTAGAAATAGTTTTTAGAAATAGAATTCAAAATACATATTTACTAAACTCATAAATCTGAAAACATAAAATATAATCTAAATTATCTAGCAAATATGCCCTAACTTTTATTTCAAACTTCAAATAAATTCATTGGTCAAATTGAGGTATTTTACTAATATAAATAGCCAGAAAACCAGTCTTTTTAAATTGTTTTTTTTTTCCTACAAGTAAATGAATTAATAAATTGATTATTTCAAAACAATTCTAGACTTCATGAAACAGTCTTTTGAAAGAAAATTAATTCGATGAATTGACTTTTATTTTTTCGTTCAATGACATAAGGGTTTAGGGGCACATATTGAAATAGAGAAATATGTTTGTAAGACGATATGACAACAATAAAGAAGGGTGAATATGATTGTCTAGCTAATTTTTTTTTAAAGAAATTTAAAATCAAATCAAAGCAATTAAAAGTAATAAAAATAATTAACAAAAATAACTAAATTGCATAAATTAGAGGGGAGAAAGAGGGAGACACTAGTGATTTTATAGTCAATTGGAATCTTTATCCTTTTGCATGTTTACGATCATTTTCAATAGGTTCAAGATCAAACCACTACAGATTTTAGAGTTTAGATTAAACCACTACACTCAATTCTAAAGTATTATGGCACCTTATTATAAAAATTAAAAAAAAAAAAAAAAAAAATCTCATTGCACAAGTTTTATTTCTAGAAAGCACTCCACAATTTTTTTCACAAAATAAAATAATCAAGATAAATAAATTGTGAGGTTTGAGATTTTTAGGCACTTTTTGAGCAAAGGAGATGAGAAAAGTTTGTTGGAAAATTGATTGGGATATAGGTGAGGAATGAGATGAATTTTGGCTAAATTATCAAATTGAAGGATTTAAAAGTAGCCATTAGATCTAGGCAAAAAATGATTAAGAGTGGAGATCAAAAGGTGGAATTTCGAAAAGATTCCAGTTTGAAATTGAGGAAAAAGAAAAATAAATTTCTTCAAAATTTCCATACCTGCATGTTTCAATTATTTTTTTTTTAAAAAAAAAAAAAAATCAAATTGACCATTTGTCAAAATAATTATATTTTAAAAAATCATTTAAGAAAAACTTTAAATGCACCGTATGAGCAGTCCAACTCATTTGACTAAATCTGCATGTGTGTTTGTGTACTATCTTTCCGCACGTGATTGGTTTATGTGTGCCACATTTTCATATATGATTTTTATTCAATTTTCTTTTTTATTAAAATTTCTTGGTTTAACATTTAATTTAAGCGATTCAAATTGTGTTGGAATCGTCTCTTCGTATTCTGTGCTATGATCACTTTAAAAACACTAAAATTATCTGTAAATAAATGTTTACCATCATCAAAACATATGATATGATTGAAACTAACCACGATTTACCAAAGTCATTTTTTTATAAATTAAATTTCAGTTATGTTTTTTTTTTCTCAAATAAGTTATTGTTACATTAACACTATTACTTAATTTTTCTGTGACACGCTAATCATATAACTAAACGATAATTTAGCATCACATGGCACAAGATAATCAAAATTATTCATATTTATATAGTTCAAATGTTAATAAATGAATACCGTAACTTACCAGGATATATTTGGCTTAGCTGAATTATCATAAGCTTCAATTCTTTTTAACAACATTATTGATGCTATTGAGCCTAACTTGCACTCTTTTTGGACTGAAATGGATTCTCAAATTATATGAAGTTTTTGATAAGTTAGGAGAGGTATTTGAATAAATTATAAGGTTCTATTGATGCTCAATTTATTCAAAACAACGTAGTAGTTTCATCCATGAGTTCCTTCTTGTAAATCACGAAGGAAATACTGCGGCTCGTGATCTTGCTATTCATATTTGTTGTTTCAAATTGTCGGAGATTTGGATTGAATATCACCCATCATGGATGACCTTAATTGTTGGTAGGAACAACATTAATGAACACTATAAACAAGATGAAGGTGAGATAGAAACAAATTTATTTCTGCTGAGCTCATAAATATTTTTTTTTCTCCATACTCTCTTTCTTATGCAACTTTTTTTAGGCAAAATAAACCAAGAAAAACGCAGCTCCAACCACTCCCTCACTTTCATCTAGAATGAGAGAAAATACAATCAGAAAAGACATTTTTTAAAAATAAAAAACAACTTCGAGAGAATGTTAAATAATAATTTATCATGAACAATTTTGTTTTCCTCATTGATTGAGATCATGGTCTCATTAACGACATTAGTTTTTATTGCAAACTTTATTAATATCATGCTCCTTATTTCTTATGCAAACCAAAGTTCTTTTTAAAAAGGAATAGACATCTTCGTATTCAAGTTTGTTAGTTACATTGCTAATGCTATACCCTAATTTAATAATTTCTCCCCCAGAGCATTTATTCAAAAAATTGAAAATCACGACACGTGAAGACGGTTCCAAACTTAGAGAAGTACCTCCAAGGCCACAGAGGAAGATGAGACACGTGTAGAAGAGTAAGAGGAACACGTGGATGCGATGTGCACTTGCTTCGGATACCTAATTCTAAGAGACCAACCAAAATTGATCACTCGCCTTCCTTTGCCTTTCAAGGGTTAAATTTGTCTCTTATTAAAAAAAAATTGATTAGTCATCCTTGGCCTCCAATTTTTTAAAAAACAATATATGGTTTAACTTTGACATCTATAATATAAGTTTAGTTAAACTTATTTTGGCCTCTAATTTTTATAACAGAATTAGAGTGAAGTATTCAATATCTAACCAATAAATAAAGCTAAACTCAAGATCTAGAGTTGAGAATATTTATTTCTTCTTTAATATATTTTTGCCAATTCAATAATCTAAATAACATTATAATTATGTCAGTTAATTAGCAATCAAATGATGCTAGACACTATCTAAAAGAAAAATATCAAGTCACAAATTAAAACTCTAAACTAATGATTATATTAATTTAAACATAGTGTATTAATTTATACTCTCCATCAAATTTCATTTGAAAAAATATCGTTTGAAACTTATAATTATTTCAATTAAATCCTTAAATTTATGAATATATTCATTCAGATAAGTATGTAAATTTCTTCAAACGTAGTCATATTAACATGATGGAAAAAAAATAATTAATTGATAAAATAGAGTTATAATTAGAAGGAAAGTTCAAACGAAAAAGAGTCAAAAGTCTTGTAAGGCCAAACCAAAAGCGTTGCGTAAAATTTTCCGGAAACGAAATTCAGAGGCCACATGTTACTCGGTGGTTAACAACGGGTTTCTTTCAAAGCATTTTCTATAGCTGACGTCACTCTCACAACGCAATATCCCATCCTCTTACTACGTCACTCTCAAACAAACTTCATTTTACACAATTATTTATGCCCAATTCAACTCTTCTCCATTTCTCCATTTTACTTTATTCCCTTCCATCTTCTAATTTTATTAAATAAATAAAACCCTCTTCCTAATTTCTATAGTCAACATTCTAATTAATTAATCTCTAACCACAGTCCACAAATTTATCAACATGTTTGACTTTATTTTAAATTGTCTTTTAATCCAGGAAAATTGTTGTGAATTAGAGTCTATTAATACTACTAATTTCATTTTCTAAAAAGAGTAATTGAAAACGAAATCACACATGAATATGTTGCATTAGTTGGTCGAATTCCTACCTATGTAAGTGGACAAAATATTTCAAGAATTTAAAACTTTAGCGAATTTCTTTATTATGAACAAAATTTTCCTACTAATTAGGTAGAAGTAATTTTCTTTTCGTAACAAATAAAATATTTTTTTCTAATTTAATATGTAAATTTATAAAATGACAAAAAATTATAAACAGAAGTTCCACTTCCTCGAAAGTAATCTAATAGCACTCGCATTATAAAAAAATTTTGTTGACAAAATTCTACACTCACACTATCAAAAAGCCTAAAGAAAAGATTCTCTCGCCTACACCACTGACCACTAAAAAAAACGATGCCATTTGAGTTGTTTCCGGCGAGTCGGAGTACGGAGAGAGGGAAAAGAAAGCAGGTAGACGACGCCGGGTCGGATAGCCAGAAGGATGCGGTGGCGGACAGAGGAAAAGAAGCGGAGACGGCGTCGGATGAAGAGGTGAAGGAGTTCTTCTCCATTCTGAAGCGATTACACGCGGCGTCGAAACACATAGAGAAAATCGACGGTGCGAGCCGTTTATTGATGGGAAAGAGATCGAGGCCGACGAAGTCGAGCGAGGAAGAAGCCGACAAAGTCGAAATTAGGGCAGAGAGAATTCCAGGGCACAAATTGGACAGAAATTTGGATCTGGATCTTAACTTAGAACCTGTATGCGTCGAATCGGATGGTAAAACAAGCCGGTGTCTGAATCCGAAGCCGGCGCCCGAATCCGAAGCCGGAGTACGTCGATTCGGCCGCCGATTCTTGCTGGATATTGAAATTTCCGACACAGATGAATGAAATCGACGGCTGCGAGGATGAATTGAAATTCGTTGCGGATCAGGGTAAGACTGGCCCGATCCAGAATTTTATATTTAATCTTTTTTAATTAATGGGAAATTATGGATGGATGATATGGGATGTTATTTTAATCATTACTCGATTCGTGGGAAGAATGTGAGAAGAGTTGGTTTTGATAATCTGATGCAGTTGGAATTTTGGGATTCACCACCTGTCAAATGTAGTTCCTAAAAGTTAGAATTGAATCTCGGTGATTTTTAAATATAATTTCATGTCTATAGTTTGATAAAATATTTATAAATAGTTTTCATGTAAGGATTTTATCAAATCACAAAAATTATTTATGAACCTTATCAAATGCAAGAATTTAATTTTTACTTTCTCTAAATAATTGAGACCAAATTTACAGTCTAACGCAAGTTTTATTTGTTGAATTTTTTATTTTTTTTAAGTACAATGAAGGTTGGAATACTAACCAAGTGATGTTTGTGTTTTTGCTTTTGGTTTTTTAAAATTAACTTACTATAACTTCAAATATTTTCTCATAAAAAGATAATACCATCGTAAATAAAGGTAAGAAATCAACCAATTTAGAATTTAATGTCATTTCATGTTTGTTTGTATACTTTTCGTTCTTTAAATTTAATTGTGATTTAATTCCAACTTAATTAAACTTACATTTAGATATTCTAGTTTAATATTGATTAAAATTTACTAAATAATAATATTGATATTCGATTAAGAAAAGTCATCATGTGAATATATTTTTAAAATTATGCTTATAGCTTATTAGAGACTATTTCTAAAATATCTTGTATAAAGACTAAAGTGAAATATAAATTAAAGTATAATGATCAAAATGATATTTTAATCCAAAGTGATATATTTTTAAAGAATATATTTGACATAGTCCAAAAGTTGTATTAGTACTTTTACCTTAAAAGAATGGTTTAAAATGCTCTCACTGTTAATAAACATCTTACATTTCCTTTGTTTTCTTGTTCGATTTATGACCTACACTTCTCTTTCTCTCTTTTCTCTCGGTAACTCTCGTTATTGTTCACTGTTTGACATCTTTTTGTTTCTCTTTAAGAAAAAATTACTCATACAATTAAGTTATATCAACTATAATTTATAACAAAATAAAATAAAAATAATAAAAGCACATGATGAACCTTAAGACTAATATGTTTTAACAACAACATATTAACATCATACACTAATAATTGAATGTGTGTTAAAAATCAAATAGGTTTTTTTTTTATTTTTATTTGGCTATTTACTAGTTTAGTAAGTTTTAAGAGAAGATTTTTATTTGGAATTTTGTTAGGATTTTATGTTTTACCTAAAGTTTTGGTTTATAATTTGTTGTGAAGAAAATTGGCCTAAGAATTAGACAAGCGAGAAAAAATTGAGTATCCATATGAAAAAAAAATAAGAGGTTTAAGGGTATGTTTGGAACTTGTGAAAGTTCTAGGAAATTTTTGAAACAAAACACTAGGAGTCGTTTAGTTTGACGGTTTTCTACATGAGAATTGGCACAGACATTTGAAACCTATGTTTGTTTCATAATTTTGAACACTTTGCTTTTGGAAATAAGCAATTCTTCAAGCATCCTCTTTCCCCATGTACAAGAGTTTTTTATTCCCTTTTAAAATTGTGTGTTTTCTCTTTTCTCCCCATTCTTCTGATTTTATTTTATATATAATTTCATTTTGAATATACTTAATTAATACCAATTTAATAGAAATTAATATAAATATTTATTTTAATAAATAAATAATAATCTTTAAAATACATTTCCTTAATTTATTTGTATCATCAAAATCTATTAAATACATGCAATCATTTATTTACGTAGATTAAGAATCAATTAGCTAATAATATTTTAAATACATTTAATTAGTAAACTAGGACTAGTTATTACAAAAAATCATTTTTCAATAATAATAATAATGGATTATTTATTGTTTCTTTTATAATCAATCAATTATTTATTGAAATTAATTTTAATTTGAATATAATATATGATCATTATTGATTATTTATAATGGATTGATTAGTATTTTTCATATTTATTTTTTTACTTTTTTTCATATAATATATTGTTTATTAAAATGTATTATTTTATTATTTAATTAAAATTTGGTAGAAATTGCCCTATCAAATTGTTTAGCAGCATGGCTCAACATTAATTAACATATTCTATGAATCAGGAGGAGGCAGCCGAAAGGACTCAAAATCAAAAATAAAATATCATAAACGAAAGCTTCTCTTTTTAAAAATTAAAAAAGAAAAAAATGGGTTTTCAAAATTAAAAGAAAAGTGGCCTTCTTGTCCAAAAAGAAGCTTAGAAATCACGTCTCATTGGTCATAATATATTTTTTAATGGAAAATAATGTAGTAAACCAATGTTGAAGTTGGAGTTGACACGTATCCAATTTAGAAAATGAAGTTGTCTTCTTCTGTGCAATTGTGTGGGGAAATAACCTATCAAATCAAGGAATCATTTCCCCCAATCCACAATTAATAATAATAACTTATATAATTAAATTTTCAAAACTTGGATGTTATTTTACTCAACCTACCATCTAAGTAAACTTCCTCGTTGTTAGCAACTTTTTTTTCTAACGATTATCTTTCCAAAATCAACGCAGGTAAAGTTTTTTTAAAAATCTAAAAATTATTGTCCTTATAGATAAAAGCTAAGAACAGAAAGAAAAAAAA
>QLSR01000643.1:1767339-1837848 GCA_031780015.1 Citrullus colocynthis
CCCCCCCCCCCCCCCCCCCCCCCCCCCCCCACCTTTTTTATTTTATTTTATTTTATTTTATTTTATTTTATTTTATTTATTATTATTATTATTATTTTAATTTTAATTTTTAGTGAGTTTCTCGACACGTAGTCCGTTTTTAGTGTAAATTCTTTTAGTAAAAATAATAAGCATGGTAAAAAAAAAAAAAAATGAAGAATAAAAAATCTATGTCTGAATTGAACGTTTTGGACTCGATTTGTAATATCAAATTTATTTTGTTCTCATAATTTTCAACTCAACCATCTTTCCCATTGTTTTCACGTTTCACGATCTCATTTTTGCTCCACCTTAAATTTCTCACTCATTCCAACACCTCCTTAGATTTTCGTAATTCTAATTACATTATAGTCTCTCAATTAGCCCCTAACATAGATTTCAAATAGCATTGCTATAATTAATTATATGTTATAAATAGCGGTAAACATCACTATTATATTTGGAGTCATAATCCATGGAGTGAGCTAAAATAATTCACCCCACCCACTTCAAGTTAGGGGCCAAACTGACCCTTGTTTTTCTTATTAATTTACAATGAAAGATAAATTTGAATATTTTAATTTTGCACTTTACATCTTATTCTATATTAGTCTCCTTTATTTATTTATTATTTTTTAAACAATATATAAAATAGGAGATCGAATCGCGTACCTCAAATTTAATAATACAAGTTCATACTTCATACTAGTTGAAATATGTTCATATTCGCAATCATGCTTAAATTATTAATTTCTAAATATATGTTTATTTATTAGGTTATGACTATTTATTTTTTTCACTTATTATATATTAATGTATTGATGTGAGGATGTATTAGAACTAAATAGATTAGATGGACTTAGGTGGCATGATAAAAAGATGAGACCTAAGATGGTTTTTTTAGAGTATATAATTTTATAAATTTAAATGCAATAATGTCTTCTTAAAGGTCAAGGACGGCATGAAATGAGTTTAAAAAATTTGAGACCCAAATAATACTTAAAAAACATTTTATTAATCATACGATTAAGAAAAGTCAAAAGAAAGCTCATATTGGGGGAGAATTTATAGTTTTTATAATAAACCATTTGGCAATGTTTTTCTTTTGATTTTAAACAATAAATCTAGCAAGAGTTCCCACGTAAGCACGTATGCATAATATTTATAATTGTTCTTTTAAAAAAAATAATAAAAAATTGCCACCTAAAAACATTACAACCATGATGTTTTTCCTTCAATTAAATTTAAAAAAGTGGCAAGTGGCTTCATATCAAATCCACATTCTGTCGTTCACAAAAGAAAACCATAGTCTGGATATTCTAATTCCAATTGTTTGTCTAAACCTTTGACCAAAAGCGAAGGCAAGCGAAACTACCAAAATACCCTCCCTATATATAAAAGCAGTTTTGATAAAAAAAAGAAGTTACTTTTTTACATTTTCTTTGCTAACTATCTAATTTTTAATTTTTAATATTTAGTTAAACATATAAATTTTAAAATAAAATTCAAAATTCATTAGTAAAAATATATATTTTTAGAATGGATAAATATTATATTTTCAAATATAGAAACCAAATATAAATTAAATTCAAAAATAAAAAATAAAAGTGTAACGTTTTGAAAATGATGGTGTGTGAACCACTAAGTGGAGTTAATATGCTGAAATTAGTAAGTTTGTGTTTCGGATGTAAAATTGTAAAATAGAGTTACTCAATAATTAAGATGAAATGATGGAGTTACTCGATAAACGTAAAAAATAAAAATATAGAAGATAAAATTATTTAATAAACATGAAAATAAAAAAAGATGAAAAAATTTATATTTACTGTGAAAGTTGAGTTGTTTAAGCGAATTTACAAAATTGGTGGGCCAATCGATTCGTACATACCAAATGTAAACCAGATCAATGTACAAAAAAAACTATTTTTTTCAAAAAAAAAAAAGAAAAAGTAGAGATGTTTTAATAATTTTCTCCGACCAATAATTTGCACGCAGCCCCAGTTCGGGGCAGCTGAGCCGAGCCAAGGATCGAAACAGAAACGGATCCGTCATTGACTCGGATAGCGGGCCCCACTCTTGCGGACTTGTACATGGAATTGAAATCAATTAATTTCTTTTCCCTCGTTCCCAAACCGAAACCGGACAAAGTCACGAAAATGAAAAGGAGGTGGGTAGAATTTTCCGTAGGAAACAATTTTCTTTTTTAGGGATAAGAGAGAGGAAAAAATTAAAAAATAAAAAAATAAAAATAAAAGACAAAGAAGATAGCATATTTCTACGCTCCCACGCGCTTGTTTTACATCATTATCCACGCGCCTTGTACCTTCTCTCCACCTTGTCCCCTTATATAAATACCCAGTCCTTGATACCCCGCCCAAACTGTCACACGTTCTTTATCGCGTCTATCCGTTGAAATTTAAGCAAGATTATCAATAAAATTAAAAAAAAAAAAAAGAAAAAGGAAACCCTAATTCCTCTTTTGTGATTTTATTTCTATGGAGAATCAAAATTCCAACAAGCGGGATCGGGACGACTCGGCCGAGTCGGAGGCCGGTTCGCCCGAGGTGAAGCGGCTCAGAGACGACCTCCTTGGTTTTTTCGACGACTCCGATCCTGAACCAGCGACTCAGGATCTCGACTCATTGATGAGAAGCTTCGAGGAAGAAATCGCTACCGCATCGTCTTCTCCGGTGCCGGTGGTAGATTTGACGCCGGATTCCGGTGAGTCCCAGCCGGAGTTAGGTTACCTCTTGGAAGCCTCAGACGACGAGCTCGGTCTGCCGCCTTCCAATAGCCGACAGGAGTTTGCTCGAGTATCGACTGATTCGTCCGAGATCGGTGAGATGTGGAGGTTTGAGGATCAGATCCCGAACTACGATGCTTTCGAACTGGAAGGTGGAGATGTGTATAGCGGCAGCGACACGGCGGAGTATGTGGCGTTCGATGGACTGATGGAGTATTCGAATCTGTGTTTTGATTCGTCGGATAGCTCGGATTTTCTTTGGCGGCAAGAATCTCTGCCGGCGCAGTAGGTAGAAACGTCGCCGATTTGTAAATGTTTTTGGTTTAGATTTGTTGAAGAAGGAAGATGGAAAGGTTTGTAGGACTAGTGTGATACAGATGCCGCAGATGAAAATAGAAATTGGTTCGTTTTTTCTTTCTTTTTAAGTTTGAATACACATGATTTTATACAGTGGAATTCCTTCTTCTTTTAATCTTCTTTATGGTTTTCTGGACTGCAAGGACGAAAATATTTGATATCTTGAGAACGTTTCTGCGTTGCCCTATTCTCCGGCGGCTTCGTTCGTAACTTTAGATTCTCCGTCCGGCGATTTGTGTGCTTATTTTTTGTTCTATTTTTATTTTTTGATACCGACGAGCGAGAATGAACGGAAATTACGTGGCCACCAAAATTAGGTATCATTAAAATACAAAACTCTTAACTCAAAGTTCAAGAATATAAGTGTACCATTGAATTAGACAAAAAGTTGTTTTTTTATTAAAAAAATGTTTTTTTTTTTTTAAAATACTCTTGAATATTATGTCAAAAATATCTTTTGACATGCCCCTCAACTTAAAAAAAAATGTTTAAAATAATTTTATTATTATATAAACAAAAATGGTTAATAATGTCTTACTTCTATTTTTCATTTATTTTTCTTTTTCTCTATTGGCCTCAATACTTTCCAATGTTTTAACAAAATTGTAGGTTAATAATTGAGTGTGTTTATAGTTAAATATTTTTTTTATTTAATTATTCATCGTTTTTTGATGTCTTAAAGATGGATTTTTTTTTATTTTAGACCTTCGTGAAATTTGTTGTTTCAACCAAAAAAAAAAATTAGTTGTTTTTTTTTTTTTTATAAAAATAGATAGTCTAATTCTGTACCATACTTTGAATTATAAAAACTTGAGATTAGAATTTACAATATGTTTTAAGAAGTTTGTAGTTCATCAATTCATAATCTAGTTTAATATAGATTTTTGGACAAATTACAAAAACTACTTCCAAAGTATAGTGATAGTTGCAATTATACCATTAAACTTTTAAATTTAAAAATTGAGCAATTAGCATTATCAAATATTAAAGTTGGATCCTAATTTACATAATTGTGTAAGTCTGAGAGTTTAATTTTTATCATTTGTGGGTTTAATTCTTACCGTTGTTATCAGTTTGAAGGTTCAATTTTAACACTATTAGAAGTTTAGGAGCCTAATTGTTACTATTAAAAGTCAAAGGATATAACTGCAACCACAACCATACTTTAGGGATGGTTTTTGTAATTTTTCATAGTTTTTGTAAGTATTGATTTAATGTAGTTTGAACTTATATAATATATTTGTTTTCATTAATTTGCTTTTTTAAAAAAAAAATAATATCTCTTGACTGTTTTTATATGTTGCCTGTCCCAACAAAACGATATATACTAATTTAAGATATTTTACAAGAGTAAATATCGATTTAATTTAAAATCATAGCTAGGATATACCGAAAAGAGTTATATATATGATTGATAATATTCATTATAATTATAAAATGTAAATAAAGAAAAGTGTGTATATGTTTAATTGTTAATTATAGGACAATAAGAATGGATATTTTCAAAAATTAAAAAAAAAAACTATGGAAAATAATTGTAAATATAACAAAATTTTAATTTATATATGTGATTGACCGCAAATAGACCCAAATAGACATCTATCACTTCAACATTGATAAATGTTTATTGGGGTCTATCACATGTAAAAAGTAAAATTTGCTATATTTGTAAATAATTTGATATTTTTTCTATTTCTACTAATTTTTTTAATAAAAATTAGTAACATATACATGTGATATATTTCAATCAAATAATCACTATTTCTAATTGTTATAAATAGTGATTTTTTTATTTATATGTTTTAGCATTTTAAAATTAATTAGTTAATTGTCGTATGGTAAAGAATAAGAAAGGACGTCAACAACATAGAAATTTGGAAAACTCGAAATTTAGGAGGTACTCAAAATTTTAGAGGTACTCCCCGTGAGAGCATCTTTAAGTTGTCATGGAATCTCAAGATATTAGCAATATTATTGCAAAACAAATGCAGTAATCTAGATTTCTACTTCATGAAAATCTTAGATGTTCACGAAACAAGCTATCCTTCCGAGTTGGTATGAATTAAATAATTGAGGAAAAAATTAATAAAAAGTCGATGTAAATGATATTTTTGGAAAAAGAAAGTTTAGAGTTAAATCAATAAATAATGATTTTACGTTATTTAAATAAGTTTAGATAATAATATGTTTACTATTGTTATTATATTTATTTGGTTTTTAGGTTTTATGGAAAAAAAAGTTTGATATAATAAGAATGTTAATTTACATCCTTTGTGTTGTTATTCAGCGTGAAAATGTTAAAATACATTTACATAAAAACTTAATACCATTGGTCAATGTCAACAAGTGTTAAAATACATTTCGTATCTTTTTTTACCTCACGATTTTCTGCACGCAGTCTTTTTAATGGTTATTTTACCACCTATATTTTCAATAAATTTTAATCTTAATTTTGTTTTCATTGAGATTTCAAAAATCTTTTGTTATGTACTAATATTTCAGTATAAACTTTCAAAACATATTCATATATTTTACTTTTTTTTTCTTTTTTTATAACGAAATTATTATTATTCTATGATTAATTTTAATAAAAATAAAATTTAACATATTAAATTTAAGATGTATTCAAAATATACATATTAAAATTAGACATTTAACACTTGATAGTTTGAGGGCTAAAATTGAACAAAGATAATTAAAATAATATTTTAACCTTGTTTTATATGTTTATAGGGAAAAATAGGAACTTGTCTTTGTAAACTTTAGCTACGTCAATTGATTTTTAAACCAAGACCTTCAATTCATTTGATTTTGACTTGTGCTAAGGTTTAAAGTAGACAACAGGAGAAATGTATATATTAAATCTCAAAATGTTGCAATTTTTACTATTTGATATGAATTTATTTATAGACGTATGAAAAATTTGTGTTTGATGAATTAATAAAATATACTTTTAATGCGAAGTTGATGAGTCTTGGTGTTTCTCGATGCTCAAATCTTATTCGCGTTGGGCTTTACTATGGGTGCTCGGTGACCTTAACCTCTGGCCCGCTTTTCATCGGTCTGGTCTCAATATCCTCTGGGTTGACCTACATAAGAGATCATTGTATTGATGTGGTGTTGAACTTAATATACTCTAATGCTTAAGTTGGTGTGAGGAGTAGCTAATTCAACTAACGTGAAAAGGTGTAAGTCTCTCATTTCCATTTTGAGATTACCCACTCTCGCCTTTATAGTGGTCAAATTAGACTATTTATAAGTCAATCATCTGACATACATCTGCGGTTACGTGTGGTGACAATGTCATTAGGGGCGTTTTTGTCACTTGAGAGTTGCAAGGTGTCAGTTCGGACTCAACTTGGTTATTTTCCATGTATATCCATCAGCTTGGCTAGTCAGCCCAAATCTTGATGCATTGGCATGTTCCATGACGTTTGAGACGTGCACCCCCCTATATCCTTTCTTAGTAATCTTTGGATTTGTGTCGATCTCCGAGGTTTGAGCCTTCCTTTTAGCAACCTCAATAGAGTTGTTTTTTATTTATTCATTATTGTTCTGAAATTAATAAGATTTGAGACTTTTTTTATTTTTATTTTTATTTTTATCTGTTTGCAAAAGCTAGTAAATGTACCCTCACTGTTTTGAACAAAGGATGACGACTATAACTCTAATGTACGCTGAGATTGAAAGTTAAATCATAAAAGTTGATATACTCTAGTTTTAGAAGTAGAAATACATGTATATGTGTGTCTGATTTTTTTTCCTTTTTCCTCTAATAAGAAATATATCTGACGTTTTTATTTTCTAAAAAGTTATATTTTAAGGTTGTTTTTAAATATAATAAAATGAGCTAAATTATTTAAAATATATGAATTTTTTATTGTTTATCAGCAATAGATTGCAATAGACTTCTATCGCTTGAGCGATAGAAAGCGATAGACTTCTACCACTTAAGCAATAGATATCTATCGTGGTGTCTCACTAATAACTAGTGAAATTTTTCTATATTTGTAAATAGTTTAATATTTTTTGAAATTTATAATAAATTTCCTATATCACCATTTTCATTGTTCTAAAAAAGGTATTTGTTTATTGTTATGGACAACTTAAAACTTTTGTTTTCAAGTTCTCATTTGGTTTGAATACTACTTTGGTCTCTATACTTTTGACTTAAATACATTTTAGTTTTTCTACTCTCAAAATTCAAAATGTTCATTTTGGTCCCTATAATTTTAACTTTGGTCCATTTTGGTCTTTATATTTTCAAAATGTTATTTTGGTTATTGTATTTTCAACATCGATTCATTATGGTCCTTCAACTTTAAAAAAGTGGTCATCTGATCCCTAAAAAATGAAATCAAAATGAAAATGAAATGACTGAAATTGTCATCTTTTAAACTTATAAAAACCAAGTTGAACCAAAATTAAAAGTACAATGACCAAACTGACCATGTTATGAGTATAGGGACCAAAATGAACATTTTAAAAATATAATGACTAAAATAAACCAAAGTTAAAAGTATAAAGACAAAAATAGCATGTAAATAGTTTGTAATTTGAGCATAGTTCAAATAAAATAATTATAAAATAAAAGCCTTTATTTTTATTTTTTAAATATGGGCTGTGAGAAAATGGTTACCATGATTTAAAAGCCCACTATAATGATTCCTTTTGGATTTTTGGCTCCATGGATCCGACTCAACTTATTCGCCCAACGAAACCCACCCTGATTTAGCAAATATCAAGAATACCGCTTAACAAAATATAAATACTAACAAATTTAAAATTTAAACAAAAACAAACTAATCTCCGGAGTAACGATGATTTATTTTAAAAATAAAAAACAATAATCAAAAAATAAAATGGTTATCAAATAAGTCTTAAAAAAATATATAATTTTTAACAATATTTTCTTTTTTTGAAATTTGGCTAATGATGGAACTATTTTACTTGAAAGATGCAACGAATTATAAGAATTTGAGAGAAGAATTTGCTTGTTTTTTAAAAAATAAAAAACTAAATAGTTACAAAATACGACCTAAAGAAAGGAGTTAAAATTTTTTTTTTCATAATTTGACTAAGAAATTGACTATTTTACTTAAGAAATGTGCAAATTGTTTTAAGAAATTGGGAGGAAATAAATTTAATTTTTAAAAACCAAAAAAAAAAAAAACTAAATAGTTACCAAATAAGGTATCCAATTTTTTAAATCTTTTTTTTTTTTTTACCTAAGAATTCAAGCATTTAGTTAATAGATAGGAAAACAATGTTAAAAAGCAACGACGAAAACAAGCATGTTTAAAAAAGAAAAATGAAAAATGAAAAAACATACACAAAAAGACAAAAAAATCAGGTTGCTAAACATGAGATAAAAAAAAAAAAAATTCATGAGGTTAAGTAATGATTTGTAAGTTTAATTTTCAAAAGCGAAAAATTCGATGGTTATCAAACAAGTCTTAAGTTTATTTTGAGATTGTCATAACTTTTAAAATAACTAATGTGAACCATGCTTTTAATAAAACAGGGTGTGTTTGTAATACTTTTCAAGTGTGTAATTCTAAAATACGTCAGAAATACGAGTGTTTAACAACCACTCAAAGTGGATTTTGAAAGCTATTAGAGTCTCTATTTTATCAAAAATATTTAAATAGAAATGAATTTTTGAAAGATATTTATTTATTAAGTAATCCAGACGGACCAAAAGTATAATAGTGTTTGATAAATTTTAATTTTAAAACTAAGAAAACAAAGTAATTGTGTGGTTTAACTATGATAACAAAATAGACATATTATTTCAATTTATATGTTTGCATTTAGTATATAAATTTCTATTACTTAATTATTTTGATTTTTTTCCTAGTTTAATTTACAAATTATTTTTTTATTACTTAGAATTATATGAGAGAATAGGTTAGGAAATAGTGTGAAATAATCCAAGAAGGTAAAAAGAAAATAAAAGAGTTTACCACCTTTCTCTCTTTAGGATCTTTCTAAATGAAGATTTCTTTTAAATTTCATATTGCATTCATATATTTGGAAGCTTGTATCCCTATTGTCCTCTGTCTCATAAGAAATGATGCTTTCTTCAATAGATGTATTTATTTTGAATTTCTTTATCACGGTAAAGAACAGAGGTGCAATCTTATTTCATTCAAAGAAGATTAGAAGTCTAGAAAAGTAGACAATTCGAAGGCAATGAGGTCCAAACATAGAAAAAAAAAAAAAAAAAAAAACTTAAACAACAGGAAAAAAAAAGGAAAGTAAATGCTTGGTGTCGGTGCTTGAACATGTATTAGGTTGGAATAATTGGTATGTGACCATTCATGTAGAGTTGCACTGTTTCATGAATGAACATGTCTTTTCGAAAATAGCCAACGTGAAAAGAAGACAAAACTATTTAAATGACCATTAATAGTCTATAAATATGTCTCTTCTTCAAATTGCACTCCACAACAAAATTTCATAAGCATTTTTTTCTTACGAAACATTTCTCCATTTTTTCTTGTAAATTTGTTAAAATTCAATTTATTTTCACAAAATATTGTTATTTGAATATTGTGAATGAGGGGCTGCTTCTATAATAAAGTTAAACATGCAAAAATTCGAAGTTGTTGAATTTGTTGGACTTAAGTTCTTTTATGTATGCAAAATTACGTATTTCTTACATTTTTGGTGATATGTTATTCATATAACAATTGAATCAAATTTCTAAAATGGTCTAGCAACTCTAGAACTTTATAGGAGATATAAGGAGGATTTGAGTGAAAAAAAAAGAAGGAAAACAAGTTGTTTATGATTATTGGAGAAGCTAGAATTAAAAGCTAAAATTTAGGAGATTTTGAAATTGATTTTATATAAATATTTTAAAAACCTATATTAGTAAAGACAGTTAGATGTTTTTCAAAGGTTATTTTTTCATACCCTCGCTTGCAATCTCAAATGGAGCCATAATAAATTGGGTTTAGAAAACTTGTGCAGGTAAAAATTTCACTTACAATAACACATTTTGTTTATATTTAGTTACTATCATTAATATTTTTAATAAAATACCAACTTAATACAATATTTCGATAAAATTTCTCCACCCGAGTCCTACAAATTGCATGAAACTTTTTGTTTTTTGGAATTTCAAAATCATTTGTGTAATTCAAAAAAAAAAAAAAAGAAAAGAAAAAAAAAAAAGAAAAAATATTAATAAAAAAAAAGAAAAAAAAAAAAAAAGAAAAGAAAAAAAAAAAAGAAAAAATATTAATAAAAAAAAAGAAAAAAAAAAAAAAAGAAAAGAAAAAAAAAAAAGAAAAAATATTAATAAAAAAAAAGAAAAAAAAAAAAAAAGAAAAGAAAAAAAAAAAAGAAAAAATATTAATAAAAAAAAAGAAAAAAAAAAAAAAAGAAAAGAAAAAAAAAAAAGAAGAAAAAATTGGCACTAAATTTATGGGATAAACATAATCCAACGAATCAATCGGTGATATCGGACTGTAGGAAACGCACAGTTCGAAGTTGAATGCCACGTCGGATACGAAATGCAAAAATCTACTCATGTTTCCAGCTTTCATCATCAACCCATAACCACAAACTTTTGCACCACTCGCTCACCCACGCGCTCCTTACTCATGGTCCATTAAAATTATTAAAGAGCGTTTTTTTAACGCGCCAACTAGCGCGTGATCAAGTCTTTTACCCCCCTTATATAACAACGGAATTCTGATCCAATCCTTCTTGCTCTCTTTACTTGCGCTTTCGGTTACCGTCGTTCGAATCCTTTGCTCGCTCTAGGGTATTAGCATAATTCTCTCGATTCCGGCGTCGGACCTGCTGCTGTGGTCTTGCATCTTCGCGAAGGCAGCGATCAATTTCCGAAGATGAAGATTTTTGTCAAGACTCTCAAGGGCTCGCACTTCGAAATCGAAGTTCAGCCTGCAGATACGGTCAGTTTACTTTCTTCATCGGTTTCAGTTTTGTTTTTCGTTTTAAATCATTCGCATTAAGACCGTCACTCGGAATCGAGGCTCTCCGAGTAGGTTTTCGATTCCGGTTTGTGCTTATTTCTTCCAATTGAAGTGTAATTAGGGTTTATGCGATGGTAGTTCGATGTCTTGGTTGTTGAATTGCTGCTTCTTGTGCGATCGAATTGTATTGTGATTTTGAATTTGAATCTTGCTCATCGTCGTTTCTGTACTAATTCTGGAATGTTTCGTTTGCTGTTGTTTTTATTTTCTTGTAAAACATTTAGTTTTTGCTACTGGAGGTTTAGATTGTTATCGTTGTCATTAGCATTGAGTTGCGTAGTTAATGTAACACTTGTGTGCCTACTAATTCAATCATACAACTTACTTCACAACTGTGGTCATCGTTTCCCATGGGGACTTGGACCATGATTGATCTCGCTCCTTGTATTTTGTGAATGATATATTCAATTTGAAACAATAAAGGGAGACGATGAAGGCAGGGTTTAAGGCTGAATGATTGAGTAAATACAGGAGGGGGCCTTTGAATGGATAAGAACTATTTCATTTGTAATTCAAATATTCAGTTAAGGAAATGAAGGATAAGGCATCAATCCCCTCCTAATCATAATAAGACTAAAAAACAACCACGAATGTACTTAAACAAGGAGCATCGTTGAAGAATTTTGAGAACACTAAGATCCTGAAATTTAAATACGCTTCTAGACTACTAACATACGACTCCTGTAAGTTTAAATCGAGTATAAACATAACTTTCTTGCAACTCTAAATAAATATGTTAATACTAGCTAGATGTCTCTTACTGCTTTTTCTTGATCCCATCAACACCAATACTCACCCATTTTCCTCTCGCTTCTAGCAAAATTCATTATGTGATAATTATTTTCTTGATCCTTTCTTGGTTTTTCAGTGACTTGTCAGACTTTGAGGGATGAAATTATGTGGCCAAGCAATAAAATATTATCACTACTGTAGTTTTCCTTTGAACTGATCATCATGTTGTGAAGTGATTCAATCCCATCATAGAATTTTAAGAAACTTAAGCCACTCCCTGCTACACTCACGTGTCTGACTTATCTTCTCTTTGCACTCTTGTGGAATTACTTAATATTTTCTGCAAATACTTGTTTTGCACGTGTTACTAGGTAAAGATGAAGTTTTTTTCTACTTGAAGAAAAGCCCGCCTCTGTAATTAAGCATCTAACATTCTCTTGGGCGAGGAATTTGCTTTGTAATTTGGGTCTTGTCAAACCATTGTTGTTCAACCTTCTGCTTTCTGTTAAGTATAGTGGGGTTCTACATATTAGGTATGTCTGGAAGTCATGAGTCATGACAACCTCGGTGAGTGGGCACAAGTTTCACCCAGGATTTCTCATACTTGTACAGGAAGATAATTCTTAATCCTTTGCCGTTTAAGCCTCTTCGAATTCCTAATTCTATTGGATCAACTATTTAGACTTTTGCCCTTACCTTGTTTTTTAACCTATTCCCTTACCCGAAGTGCCTTCAAATACCAGACAAGTTATAATGATTGAGGAGCAACTTGGTGTTCTAATTGCTTTCATCAGTCTCTAAGGATTCTGTCATGCATTAGAGCCAATAACTTCCCATGCAACATGTCCTCTTGTGAAGCTGCAAATCATGATTGAAATTTGGGCATGATCAGTCCGGTAGTTGGCTTTTAATCCATTTTACTACTGTTGTTATGCAATGTGGCTTTTAGTTGCATTATGATTTCACTATTGTAAGCCATTTCTCTATTTCTCTCCTTGGATGCTCAACACAGAGCTGATTCTATATATTAGGTCTAAATCAGGTGATAGTAATTTTATATGGAAGGGCTGTAACATGCTAGTTTCCCTAGTTTTGAGTCCAACAAGTGTAGTTATGGTCCGAAACTAATTTTGGATGAAAAATAATGATAAAGGAGCTGCTTAAAAAGATGCTGTCTCGAAACAGTAGTTCTTCATATCTATATTTGCCAATTCACATTACTCCAGTTCCACAAATGATTTCTCAGATCACATGCCAGTTTAAATGCAGTAGTTTTTCCATATCCACATTTGCCAATTCATTTTACTCCTCTCCCACAAATGATTTCTCAAAGAGCATATGCCTGTCTCAATACTGTGGCTGCTGTGTCTCTGACTGTCTTGATATCTAGTTGCTGTATTACAGGCAAACACTGGAAGTATTATTCAAATGTAAGTCCAGGAAATGAGTTGAGCCTATATAACGCCTACCACACTTATTTATTTATTTATTTTGAAAATTTAACTTCCAAAATGAGGGCTGTCACTTGTTGCCAGTCCCATTAGGTCAGGGGTGTTGGCCATGCATTTATATTGATTTTTTCGTTTTAGGAATTCTCAAAGGCTTGGAAGTCCCCCTGATAATTGATGTTCATTAATTTACTAGCCACAATGTAATATGTCTTACCTTTAAATGTTTAATTGATAATTAAGCTGTATAAATGTAAACAATCATTTGCTTTATCCATTTTATTTGAGTTTTTTGGTCTTTTGTATAAAAGGAATCACGCACACATATTCATAAATTTAACTGCATCCTCTAATCTCAATAGTAGACTAGTTTACATTATCAATAGTTCTAAACCCATGGACTAAACTTTAGAGTAAATTTCAAATTTTCAAATATTTACATAATTAAATTTGAAGTTTATATTTGATTTAACTGACAGACGTAGTATAATAACCGAGATTGATACAACAAAATTCCCAATGTAAATTCATGGGCAATAAATAAGCCAACCACACCAACAACTAAACTATTCAAGAATATGGTGTTAGTTCTCTAGAATTTCGGTTTGGTTGCTACATCAGGCTTAGTTTGGAATTATTGTAGCTTCTAAAATAATTGTTGTCAAATATGCTCTAGAATTTGAGTAATTAAGTGTTTGTAAATTTCAAACCTAAAAGTGAAAATGTAGAATAAAAGGAGATAAAATAGGAATTTGAATGGTTAATTAGAAGAGTCGTCAGAATTTTTAGGAAGTCAATCCCAAAAGCTAAATTAGCTAGATTTATGAATTGACGTAATTGGAAAATTAATTTTCTATTCCAGAATCCATCCCAACAAAAGCCTCAATCATCCTTTGTTTTATGTAGAGACCTACATTAAAGGAAGATTTTACCGACAGAAAATTTTTATTCCTTGTTTAAAAGCACATGGTTTTACCTTTTTATTATTTTTATTATCTTTAGTGCACCACATCTTTAATGCCTTTTTTATTCTTACGGTGACTTTTGCTGGTTTGTAGGTTGCTGATGTGAAGAAAAACATAGAAACTGTTCAGGGTGCTGATGTTTACCCTGCTGCACAGCAGATGCTTATTCATCAAGGGAAAGTCCTTAAAGATAGCTCAACACTGGAGGAAAATAAAGTTGCAGAAAATAGTTTTATTGTAATAATGTTAACAAAGGTAACAAAGTTAATTTATTTATCATGGAAGGATTGTGTAAATAATACATTCTTGGGAGATTAATATTATTACCAAAGAAAAGCTTGATTACTTGTTTAAACCAAAAGAGATATTTGATGAGTTACATGATTACGTTACCTCATACCATCATTAAAAAGGTATCATGAAAGCCAATACCCTCCAGGTTTCACATTAGTGAAGGTTATATGGTAAAACAAAACAAAGGTTCTATAGTACAGTCAACCATGTTGGAGACTGTGAATCGCACCTGGATATGTGTTTTGGCTTTAACTAGAGCTTTTGATGGTCAAGGTTGTACTATATGCCAAAAGGACTAATGTATCTCTTTGTGTGTGTTGATCGAATGGTTCTTTAATTTAACAGCTTTGTCACAAACTATGCTCCTTGTACTGGAAAAATGTGATACTGAGGATGCAACTTTGGTTGGATGAAACAATTCTATCAGGAAAATTGTTAGGCATCCTTATCTGCAACAGTTGTTGCTGCTTGATGTTGTAGGAGGTGTTCTTCCAACATCTTTTTCAGGACAAGGGCTATACTTTGGTGGTCTGCTTTTTTTACGACTTTATGAGGGATGTGGCTGGAAAGAAATAAGAGATGTTTTCTTTTAATCCAGTGGAGAGGTCTTAGGGAGAAGTTAAGATTTAGGTCATCCCTTTTAGGGTTATTCCCGATAATTTTTGTTGATTCTCTTGGATTGTGGGGGTGATCTTTTGTATAGCTAGTTAGCCCCTTGGTCCTTGTAATCTTTCATTCTTTTCAATTAAAGCCAGTTTTTCATTAAAAAGGAACAAAAGCTACAAGAAAAGAAGAACGATTGTTAGGAAACACTTGACTGTGCTTGTTCTTTTAGTGCTATGATGATGGAAGACTGTTTACTATTGATTTGGGGAAATGTCCCCCAAACGCTGTATATTACCTTGCCTTGAGAGGGAGGCTTACAGATTGGTAGTCTAGAGCTTATGGTGGGAAGTGTTAGCACTGACAATGAAGGGAGTATTTCTCCCTGGATGTTACGAAGTTGACAGTACTGTTCCTGTTGTCTGCACTTGAATTTGGAGTGACAACAAAAATTTTAATATGTTTAGTTATACAAGATCATATTGCAACTTTTACTTATTGGTTAAAGTGTGAACCTTTTTGTTTATATCTTTTCATTATCTTTATGTTTTGTTTTGCTTCAAATGATTTTTTCTTTCTCCTACTTTTTGTATGTAGAATAAAAGTACATCGGGTGGGACATCTTCTACCACACAAGCTGCGCCAGTATCGAAGGTAAGGAATAACAATTCTATGTTTCACTGGCTAGGGGCAATGGTGGTGACTTAATTCACTTTTTTCATCTTTTATTTAAAAATATTCTCTTTTTTCCACAGAGATTGTTGGATGCAAATATCAAATTCTAGTGTGAGCTTTTCAGTATTTAATTTGGGTTGTTTGTATTTCTTTTAGTTAATAGTCATACCTGTTTCTCAAGGAGGTTGGCCATTTTCACACAATTGAATGAATTTATCAATTACTGTATGTTAAGATTAAAAATTTTAAATTATTATTATTGTTATTTAAAAATAACTCATATTTATTTCTTAAAATAGTGGACGAATAAATCTGTCTTCAAGTATTTCTATTATTGACAATGACAATATGATTTTATTAATACTAATGCATAATGTTTTGTTTTGAAGAGATTGATGTACTATAACAGTTATACATGTGATTATCTTCAAATAATCGCCTCAAACCATGCATGATGATGTTTAACGTTCTGATGCCAATCTGTTGGAGTTAAAGCAGTGTTCTTCAATTTTGTTATTTATACCCCCCCATAAAATATTGTTTCCTGTGAAGAAAGGAAGTAAAGAAAAAAAACTTGGAGATATAGTATGATAAGGACCTACTTGCAGGCACCACAGAGCACTGCCCCTGCGCATGCTGCCACTCCAGTGTTAACTTCTGAAGTTCCTCTACCAACTTCAGCACCGTGAGTTCAGATTTTACTGCAATGTCTTTCACTACATCTTCCCAGAATAATCGTTCTGGGAGCATTTATGATTATGTTGATGATCTTCATTTCAGGCCTGCTAATGTTACTGATTCTTCTCCTCCCGCTCCCGCACCGGCTCCTGCTCCTGCTCCCGCTCCCGCTCCCGCTGGAGCCCCAACAACCACTGTTTTGTGAGGAATTCTGCCCTTCTCTTGATGTTTTTTCATTTTCCATATTCCATGCTAGGGTTTCTCACTCTCTCTCTCTATTTTCAGAGTTCAAGTTTTCTAAATTTCCTCTATTACACTGAAACACAGGCCAGAATCGGATGTCTACAGCCAAGCAGCCTCCAACCTGGTTGCTGGTAGTAACTTGGAGGAGACTATCCAACAGATTCTTGACATGGGTGAAGGCGTTTGGGATAGGGACACTGTTGTTCGAGCTCTTCGTGCTGCTTACAATAATCCGGAAAGGGCTGTTGATTACCTTTATTCTGTAAGTCTACCTGCTGGCGTTGTTCTTTTTATATTTTTATTTTTATTTGTATTTTTCCAGTTCCATTGCTATCCTGTCTCATTATATTTTAGTGAATTGGGGTATGGTCCTTGAGCTTGTACTTGTACTTGCTATTGCTTGACGCTCCTGTAGAGTGAACTGTGAATGATCACACTTTTACCTCCAAGTTTAGTTGGTTTAGAATGTATTGTCTGAACAAAATTATCTCATATATAGGGAATACCTGAACAAGTTGAAGCCCCACCTGCTCGAGTTCCGTCAACTGTGCAAGCAACCAACCCTTCTGCTCAACCTGCACAGCCTGCCCAACCTGCATCTGTGCCATCAACTGGCCCAAATGCTAATCCATTAGATCTCTTTCCTCAGGTAGGAAAGATAAATTAAGCAACTTGGTAGCTCGTTTTAATATTACAAGTTTGCCAGGAAAAGGAAAATTCCAGAAATTTTATAGTTTTTTTTTTTTTCCAAACTTGCAAGTTTACGAACATAATCATTTTTACTTCAGGGTGTGCCTAACATAGCTTCTGGAGCTGCTGGTTCCGGCAGTCTTGATTTTCTACGAAATAGTCCTCAGGTCCCTCTCTTTCGTAATTCTCCCAAACCGACACATTCACTTCATTTATTGCCCGCCTCTGAAAATGTGTTTTTTCCTGTCAGTTCCAAGCTTTGCGAGCAATGGTGCGAGCTAACCCTCAGATACTCCAGGTTCCTCATCTCCTGCAATTAACAGCTTTTTCTAAATGTGAGGTCCATTGCTTCGATTTACACAAGGTTCCTTTTCCTTGATTTTGTTTCAGCCTATGCTTCAAGAGTTGGGTAAACAAAATCCTCAGCTGATTAGGCTTATTCAAGATCATCAACCTGACTTCCTCCGCTTGATTAATGAGCCCCTTGAAGGAGAAGGGTACATCTTTTTTCTCCCACTTCTCATTTTGAAACGAAGAGGGAAGTTTATGGATTAGTGATAATATCTAAAAACTTGTTCAGGAATATACTTGGGCAGCTTGCTGAGGCTATGCCACAGGCTATAACTGTAACCCCAGAGGAGCGGGAAGCCATTCAACGGGTTAGTTTACCTTCTCCATTATTATATGAGGGGAACTGCTTAGAGAGAATTCAATATATATATATATATATATATATATATATATATATGTATATATAATTTTCAATTTATATATAAAATTGTGTCGTTTCATTTACTGACTATTAGGGTGGAGTTTGGTAAAATTACAGGTTAAGCCCACTCTCAAGTTGGTGTCTTATCTATGAAAAGTGTGTAGGTGGTCTTTTGAGCTCTTTCAATTATGTGTCTAATATGTTTTTGAACTAATGTCTAATAGGTCATTGAACTTTTTGCTTAAAAAAAAAAAGAGGCCATTGAACGTTTAGTCTTATGTCTAATAGGGCCCTAACATATGTTAAAAATGTTGTTTTTTATGTTATTTGAACTTTCACTTTTATGTCTAATAGTAGGCCTAGATTCTATGTTTTAAAATTTAGGATCTTATTGTATAATTGAAAGTTTAAAATCTGAAGTTTAAGGACTAAGTAGATGAACCTGCAATTGGATTCATCTGGTTTCATAATTGATTTGTTGATATTTATTTGTCTTGGTGTTCCCTACAGCTTGAGGATATGGGTTTCGACAGAGGTCTAGTTGTGGAGGTTTTCTTCGCGTGCAACAAAAACGAAGAAATGGCTGCCAATTACCTTTTAGATCATATTCACGAATTTGAGGGTAATCAGAATTAGACCGTTCTCCTGCCGATTTTAATAAACCCCAAAACGAACAAAAAGAGGAAAAAAAAAAGGTTTATATGAAAAGGACAGCGAATCCAACATCAAAACAAAAAGGAAAGAATCTGTATTTATCCTTCGTGCTTCCCTCGTAAATCTCTGTCTATCTCTTTTCTTCGCCTTTGGCCACATTGTGAATTGTGTTTGCTGTGAACATAGATGTGAAGATGCGTTTTATCTTTTTTATTTTAATTCGCAACTATACTTCGAGCCTTCTCTCATTGTGATTTCTTTCTATATTTTATTCTCTCTCTCTCCCTCTCTTTTCCCTTGCCCACACTTTCTTTGTTTTCTCCGTCCTATTTTGGTCGGAAAATATATATATATATACTTTTACCGAATTTGGATTCTTTTGAGTTTTTTATTATTTTGTCAGCGATGTACCTTTGGGCTAAAGGATCAAACAGGCATATGGTGCTCTTTTGTGGTTGAAAAATCAATACCTACAATTTTAACTTTATAATATATACAGAATCTAAAAAATGTTGAAAACAATATGGTTTCTTTTGTTAAAAGGTTGAAAAAAATGTTGTCATTATACCTGAATCTAAGATTGGTTATGTATATTTTATTATTGGGCATTGGGAATCAGGATGAATCTCATCCCGTGATGGTAAATATGGATACTCGTATTAATTACATCATCAAATGATGTCCGTCGTTTTAAATTGTCCGATATAATTCGCAAGTTTCATTAATACTTGGGAATCCTTTCCATTCAACAGTATCTGCATCCACTATTTGATTAAAAAGAAGTTTCTTTCCCCCACTTTTGTAAGAATCCAAGTGAGAAAAAATCGATTGAAATCTATGCTTTGACAATGGGTTTGAACAATCATGTACGGTCGTTCAACTTGGAAGTTTCTTGAATCTTTTTAAATGTGAACAGAGAAGTTTGTCAAATTTTCTTTCTTTTTCTTGTGTGTTAAATTACCAATTTAGTTCATGATATGAACTTTACATTTATTTTATCCCTACACTAAAATTACAAATTTAGTCTTCAAATTTTTTGAATTTTATATCATTTATAAATCTACTAGATATAAAATTAAAAGTTTAGGGTTTCTATTTAAATTATTATTTGATGTTATAAATTTTAAAGATTTTTGAATTTGTAGAGACTAACTAGGCACATTAGACTTATAATTTAGTTTTTTAATTATTATTTTAACAAAATGGAAATTTAAATATTTAACGATGTTAACCAATCAGCCTTATGATCATTGATCGAGGTTTGAATAGAGAATTAATTTAGCAACTAAAAGGGACAAAGATGGGTGAGACGTGTCGCTGATAATTCAGCATGTCCGAAGTTTCTAACAAGGTCTCCAACTGAAATAACGCAAAATTAGTGGCACACCTTCAAAGACCATACACCACTTTCTCTCTCCTCTCTCTCTCTCTCTCTCTCTCTCTCTCTCTCTCTCAGCGTTTCAAATTTTCAAAATTCTGTTGGACAAACCGCATACGTAGCGAACTTCCCAACTTCCTAAACCCACGAAAGAAGAAATAAAAGGTAACATTCATTCAAATCTCCCGTTTCAATGATAGATTCTTCACAGAAGAAAAAGGAAAGTTAAAGTTATTTCCAATAATGCTTGCAAATTCCCAACAGGGTTCCCATTACTTTCTTCTCTAAGTCCTAATTTCTCTGAAATTTCCAATGATTCGGTGAAAACTTTTATGTATAATGTGGATTTTGAAGGCGCATAAAAATGGAAAATGGTGCGACCCCTCTTACCGCCATAGCCGAGTCTTTCGAAGGGCTTGCTAAATTAGTAAATTCTTTGAAGGATTCTTCTCAAGAACTCCGATTGGATACGCTCTGTGATGCTTGTTCTCTCGTCTCTGTACTTTTCAGTTCCCTTGGCCTCGCCTTCAAATTCGCTGAGATAGAGTACGTCTCCAAGGTTATATTCCTCTAATTCTTCATCTTCTATTTCATTGCTTTACCAAAATTGAAAATAGAATGAAAGACGAAGGATGAATGACCTAAGAATTCAAATGGAATCAACCCCTTTTCATGATTTGTTCTTTCAGGTTCGTGATCTTGTGGAAGCTTCCAAGAAGCACGAGACATTACATACAATACTTGATGCTGATATTGCAAATGACACCGTAAAAACGCCAGGAAGCCATACTCGAAATCTCCGTCGAGTTAGGCAAGGATTGGACCTTGTTAGAGCTCTGTTTGAACAGTTCATGTCCACTGAGTAAGTTGTGCAACTCTTTTTCTCTTGCTTTTTGAAATCAAGATGGACGAAGTAATGGTTTTCACTAGGGAATTTCTCTGTTTGTTTTAATGTCTGAACTCTGACGTGAAAGTCATTTCCTTTTTTGTCAGTGGTTCTCTGAAGTTCTCGTCCAAATTTGTTGTGTTTCATCATAAATGAACAAACGACCAAGTGATGAATTCTCACCCTTTTTACAGAAAAATTGCTTTTGTAGTTACGTTTTGATCCTTGGATCATCTTTGGCCTGTTCTACTTCTTCAGAAGAATCTATTTGAAAGCTTAAATATATCTTAACTTGATTCATAAAATACTTAACCTAGTTTATATAGGCAGGCTTCATGAAACAAATTCTCTTTCCATCTTTAAGTAAAAAACTTGGATTTTGTGCAGCCCGGGTGGCACTCAATAACAGTGTGTCATGTGCCAAAAAAATTTTAAAAAACAGTTTTGATTTTTTAAAATTATTTTTCGCGTAAAGGAAAAGGGAGGCATGGGCACGGGTTATCTAATCATTGCTCTAGCATGAAATTTAATTTTATTTAAACATCATCATTCCATTTCTCCAATAATTAATTATAGCCAACCCTTTCTCTCTCTCTCTCTCTTCCTTTCTTTTTTTTTTTTTTTTTTTTTGAGTTTGAGGATTTGAACTTCTAACTTCTTGGTTGAGAACACATGCTTAAATTAGTTAAGTTATATTAGGTTTACAACCCACTTGTTAGATCTTCCTAACTTATTTGAATACTTTTAATGCAATGGGGTGACAGATTCAAACCAAAAATCCTCTTAGTCGTAAGCACATATTTATGTCGATTAAGCTAGAGTATTTTGGCCCTCACTTATTTGAATAGTGAAAAGGGGTAAACTAACACAGCTTTTCACTTGTGCGTTTAGTGAATACTCGTTAAGGGAAGCTGCCTCAACAGCTTATACCCAAGTTTGTGCACCCTACCACAGCTGGACAGTTAGAACAGCGGTTTCTGCTGGAATGTATACTCTTCCAACAAGAGAGCAGCTTCTCCTAAAGCTTAACGAGACCAGTATGCTCATTTCATTTACTCTTCCTAATTATAGCATTAAATATGTTGAATGCACAAGTAAATTTACAGCACCTTTTTCACCATTGCAGATCAGTCGGCAGAGAAGAAGATGAGAAGGTATATCAATGCTTCGGGTCCGGTTATAGAATATATTGACAAGCTTTACATTTCTAGGAAGATCAGCTTGGACTGGTGACTTTCATCCTGTGGACAATTGATTCTTCACTAATCCTGTCTAAGCAAAGCAGATCCCAACAGAGTTAGTAACACACAAAAATGTTGTTGAAGGATATGATTTCAACATAAACTATTGTCCTTTGTAATACACATTTTGTTTAGTGTTATTGTCTGTATATATATATATATTTGAATTCATAACATCCCAGATTGTATCCGAGTATCGAACAAATCATGGTAAACGGTCGCAGTAACTTTCAATTTGAGTATAAAAGGAAAGGGGGATAATAGTGAATTTTGGACAAGTGGAAGGATATGATTTCAGCATAAACTTATGTGCTTATTGCACAGTTCACAGGAAACACTTCTTTAAACATCTAAATAGAGAGGCACAAGTTTAAAGGTTAGAAGGTGCTGAACAAAATGTTCCTTGCTTAATAAGATGTTCCGTAGGCATTAATTAAATAAATAAACCCTTGTCAAACTAACATGTAATGGCTGGCTGGATTCACGAACACCAAATAGCTTTGTCAAATGGATAAAACCATCTTTCTTCATCCATTGAGTTTCTACCAATTACATTTCCCGTACGTAACAACTTAGAAAAAGTAAATCAACTCATTATTGCTCTTCAATCCTTCTAGAAATAGAAACAAATATGAAGTATATATCAAAATAAAGTATCAATAGGACCTCATGCACAAAAAGGAATCCTCCGGGACTCTATTTAACTTAAACTTCCATCATTCCGTGGCCAAAAACAAAAGGACTCTGCTTTTTCCTTCCTTCCTCCTGCAGAAACTTTGAAGACTTTCTACAAGGTCAGGCTTTCTGGGTTCTCAACTATCTTCGCGAAGGTCTGAAGGAAGGCAGCCAAGTCAGCACCATAAACTATTCGGTGATCAGCAGTCACATTCACCTGCAAAACGCAGAATTTGCCAGTCAGTTCTGTTTCACAGAAGACATCTATACACTAGAAAGGATTTCGGCCAGCGTCTGCTAGACAAGCTTTTCACTCCACACCAAAACGAAAGAAAATAATTATAGAATGAATAAGAAGAATAGCTCTACACTAAATAACTACCATAAGTACAGATAAATTTTACCAACCCTCTGGCATTGTGGAGATATGAAACATCATCATGTACGTAGCTATCTCTTCTAATAATGTTCAGAGGGCAAGTTTGGCACCTTTAATCCGATTCAAGAAGCTTTTGTCTATATTATGTATGGATGACGAATTCTCAAAATTGGTGTGGAAGTTTGTGGTTACATGAGTTTAGGCAAAGGTCCATCTAGGCCAAAACCAACATTAGGCCGATAACCCACCATAGGGTCCTCAGTTTCACCAACCAACATAAAATCATATATTCAGTGGCTTCAAAACTGACAAACCAAAATGAAGCTATTACAATCAGAAAAATAGGACTGAGCACCAAAGACCCTTCCATCCGGTTGGCCACATTTAAAGGAAAATAGCATTGCTGATAATTCTAAATGGTTAAGGCAATAGATATTCAATCTCGAGCAGGTTATGGACCTTATGGCCAAAAGGATCACAATCGTTTTTCACAAGGGTAAAAATACCCTATCTTGGGAAGACTTCTGGAAAAGGTTAAGTGGCTTTCTCCGCCCATTTTTACACATTCTACTCTCTCAAGGAAAAGAAACTTGCTTTTATTAGCCAATGTTATATTCTCTCCTCTTGATGGAACCTTAATATCAGAAGGAATTTAAATGATACAGGCTAGATGACTTCTCCTTGGGCGCTAGTGGTGACTCCTGGGATAGGGTGCAACGACAGCAAATCTGACCTCTTCTCTACCAAACCCTATGAATGGTGGTCTCATAAAGGCTCTTAGTCTTCCTTCATTCCCTCTCTAGCTTCACTTACAATTGCATGTGCAATACTCTATTGCATTTGGAATACAGAACCCCCATAAAAATCTTTCACAGGGAGCTTATTCTTGGTGGTTTCAACACCCAAGAAAAAGTCCAAGCCAAAAATCCTAACACTGTTTTTCTCTAGGTTAGGATACTACTATACAAAACATATCAGTAGATATTAGATAGTAAAAATTACATCTAACAGATCTCATTCCTACCAACCAAACACTTGCATGCCACTTTTCAAGCTAATAAAACTAGTTCCTGTGTAAATTTGAACACATGGATGCCTAGTCTCACGTTTTCCAGTCCTCGGCTAAACTATTGTTAACATTCCTTCACAAAATTTAACCCAAGAATCCCCTTAAAGTAGATAAGGTGGAATATACTTGTGTTGATCATGATCCATGAATACAGTTCAATATAGTTTTAGATGTCTTATTGGCTTAGATGGCATATTGGCTTAAGCAGTTCCTCTTAAGATTGAGACTGTACAGTAACAAACCTTAAATTCAGTATTCATAATAAATAGAGACAACAACGGAACAAAATGTTAGAAGAAACAGAACTCACCAACATTTTACTTTTCACGCTGAAAAAGCCATCAGCATCTGTGACAACAGTCGGCTTAGATGCTCCAACGGCCATGATAGCTCCCTGACATAGTGTGGAATAATCAACACAAAACACAGAGAAAGTATAGCAGATAAACAAAGGGACCAGAAGAATCCATTGCCTATGTATAAGTAGCCTAACTCTCATTACTCACCTGGCCAGGAGGAAGTATAGCATCGAACCTGTCCACTCCAAACATGCCCAGATTGGAAAGAGTAAAAGTTCCTACAGGCAGTATAAGTCAATCTCACTCCGCCTCATGGGTTAAGTAAACTCAAATACACACAGAGAGGGAAGTGTTGGTACCTGAATTATATTCATGGGGCTGAAGTTGCTTGGATCTAGCTTTCTCAACCAATTCTTTCCATTTTTGAGACAGTAGGTAGAGGTCCAACTGCAATGACCCAAAAATAAATAAGAAGATACCCAAAAGAGCAATATCTGTAACAAGCCACGGGACATCCAACGATATTAATCCGTAATGTAATCAACTTGCCTTATCTGCATCCTGAAGAACAGGTGTTATCAACCCACCGTTGATAGCCACGGCTACTGCAATATTTATGTTGCTATTATACGTAAAGCTCTTCCCGTCTTTACAGCTTGCATTTACAACCGGATGCTGAGCGAGGGCCATTGCAGCAGTCTTGGCCAAGAGCGCAGTCATTGTGACGCCCTTTGGTTTCACCTGAAATCGTTGCAACAGCCCAACTAAATAGTCAACAATTTCCAAACGGATGCAATTGACGGCACAAAATCCAACTAAATGGTGTAAATATTTTACGTACCTTCTCATAGAGCGCATCAAGAGCATCAGTGGACACCGGATAACCAACTCGGAATGTAGGAACAGAGAGACTCTCCACCATATTCTTAGACACCGCCGCCTGCATTGTCGTGAATGGCACAACCGTGGAGCCTGGAACTGGTGGGGGCAAGTTGGAAGGAGCTGCAGCAGCTTTCGATGGAGCAGCCGCAGCCACTGAAGCAGTCTCAGAAGCCACGGGTGAAGCTACATTGCTTGCAGCAGGCTTCGAAGGGGCAATCCCCGCCGCAGCCTCCACATCCGCCGGAGTAATTCGACCGAATGGACCAGTACCAGTTACCGATCCAATATCCACCTTGTGCTGTTTAGCTAGCTTCTTCGCCTGAGGAGTAGCCACAATCTTCCTTGGTCCATCCGACGGAGGCGATGGCTGAGATATTGCCGGAGCAGGACTGGAAGAGGGAGGCGGAGGAGAAGGAGAAACAGCAGCCGCAGGAGGCGAAGGAGCCGAAGCGGATTTAGACGCAGCTTTAGCCTTAGCCTCAGCGACTTCCTCTTCAGTCTCGGCCAATAAACCAATCGGAGCTCCAACAGGAGCAGTTTCACCCTCTCCAACAACAATAGCGGCGAGAATTCCGTCATAGAAAGTCTCCACATCCATGTCAGCCTTATCAGACTCCACGACGACAACGCTCTCGCCTTTGGATAGAACGTCCCCTTCGGATTTGACCCACGAAACGATCTTGCCCTCAGTCATGGTGGAGCTTAGGGCAGGCATGAAAATCTCGCGGATCTTGGATTGAACTACTGGGATCCTCCGACGAGAATTACCGGGAAATGAGGTGCGTGAACGGGAGGAGGTCCATGGGAGGGGAGAAGAGAGTGAGGAGGAGAAGGAAAATGGAATGGTGGTGGCGTTGTTAGAGAGAGCAGCTCGAGAGAGGAAAGAGGACGCCATAGGAGAGACGAAGAAGATCTGTAGAGAGAGTGTGGAGATGGAAGAGAAGAGAAGTATAAGAAAACAGGGCGGAGAGGACGAGGCGTTCGTTGGGGGATTTGAGCTACCTCAACTGTGTTTCCATCGCCTACATTTGGCTCACTCAAACCTTTCTTTTTTTCTTTTTCTTCCGTGAGCTTTGGACAATTAAAAAAGTATTTTTATATATATACACAAACATTTAAATCTAAATAACTGTGTTTCAACTGGTTAGAATGTATGATCTCAACCAAAAACATCAAAATTTGAATATCCAACTTATATTCAATTGGACTAAAAGATAACTATTTTGTTCTCAAACTGTAGATTATTTCATCTCATGCAATTTAAAAACGATTATTTTCATTTAAACAACTTTTAAGATGATTAATTTTAATCAATACGCTTTAAAAGGTGTTGAACAGATTCTTCAATTTTTTTTCATTTTGTCTTGTAGGTTTCTAAATTTTAAAATTGTTTAATATGTTTATTAAAAAGTCTAACCATATTCGATGACCTAGTTGGTTTAATTTTTTGTTTTTGAAAATTGTACTTGTTTTCTCCTGTTTACTTGCCATGATTTCGTGGTTGTTATTAATACTAAATAATAATAAAACATTTGAATTCCTAATCAAAATTTAAGAGCTTAACTTTATTAGTTTCTACAAGCTTGTTTTTTTAATTTGACTAAAAATTAAATTTTTTTTTTTTTACAAAAGTGAAAATTATATTCAACAAATAGCAAATAAACAAACATATATTGAAAACATGATACTAAAAGAACGAGGTTAACAAACGAAGTCTTAACTCTTTATCTAATTTATCATTAGGTTGTTTAATATTTGTTTTTAATACGTAAGGAGTCCTTTTTTTTTTAAAGAAAAATTATTCATAAATTTATTAGATTCAAAATTAAAAAATTTGACATCTATTTAATCATTTAAAAAATTATCTAATTTTTGTCCCTATAATTATAGGTTGCTCCCTCTTCTATGAGTTGACACTTAAAATTCACTGATAAAAATAAAATCCAATAATAGTTTTAGGTAGAGTAATTTGGAAGTGAAAGTTCTAGCCTCTAAGCTATGGTCAAAATAATTTTGCCTTTTATTTAAATTGTATGGAAAAAAACTATTTCGTTTTTTTATTATTATTATTATTATTTTAAATTAAGCTTATACACACTACTTTTTCCTTCAAATTTATCATATACTTTTTAGCAATGGTTTTAAAAATCAAGCTAAATTTTGAAAACTAAAATAATAGTTTTTAAAAACTTATTTTTATTTTTTGAATTTGGTAAATAATTTGTAAGAGATGCAAATTAATGCTGAGAGATAATAGATTTAATTTTCGAAAATAAAAATAAAAAACGAAATGATTATGGATTTAGCAATCCACTCAGAACCAAATCAAGATGTGTTCTAAAAGTATATATAAGGAAATAACAGCTTAAAGAAAAGGCCACGAACTCCTATTTGGGCCTAAGTCTAAAATGGAATGAACCATTGATAAATTTGGGATTTGTATTTAATTCCCTGGATAGATTACGTTTCTAATTTCAAAATTTGAGAAAATATGTGTATTTGGTCAAATTTTTTAGAACATGTTTAAAATATTCTCGAAGTAATTTTATTGATATTTTAAACAATTATATCATTATACGACATTTTAAATTACAAAATTAATCACCTATTTCTTCCCATTTTAGATCCTCTCTCTTCACGTTCCATCTTCACTCCCTCCTCTTCTTCCTATCTCCTTCGATTCAATTACGAATTGCAATATTTTTCTTTTTAATAAATTAATTTTATTCATTTTCATGTTTATGTATTTTTAAATTTTATCACTTTTTAAATTAGTATTAGGAAGGAGAGGAGATAATTGATGATAAGAGTAGAAGAGGGTAGAGGAAGGAGAGATAAAAAGAAAACGAGTGTGATTAAATTGACATACGAATGTGTTAATGACAAAAAGGTTTGTGTTTCAATTCTTCTATCTTGTTGTACTAAAAAAGTGAGAGGAGATGAGAGAGCACGTAAATTTGTTAAATTATATTTTTAATTTAAATTGCCACATTATTATTTAAAATAATAAAAGATATCTAGACTTGTTAAAGTTATTTTTAATGATTTTGGTTTAAAATAATATATTTGAAAACTTCAATGACCAAACACACTTATTTATTTTAACCTGAGCATTAAAAAGGTAATGTTCTCGTTTTCTTTTGTTTTTTAAGCTTTTGATGTGTCTAAATTCCATGCGCAACATATGGATTAATGTGTTTCGGTAGTACACACGAGCGTTAACAAACTTTTAAATATGTAATGCAAGAGGTTGAAATTAATGGTTCATATAAAAATTAATGGTTCATATAATTTGATGAAATTAATTTGATAAAATTTATATAATTATGGTGCATTAATGAATAAAACATTAAAAATCAATTTTAAAAATAAATACAAATTACCTACCTACTAAAAATGAATTGATTATAATTAATATACGAGTAATTATCATTGTTAAAAATAATCTCATAATAAATAATCATGATGTTAATTAATCAAATAATTATATTATTAGTCAGTGAGCATCAATTCATTCCATTTTATTGAAAAAATAACTGTATGCTTAAACAACGTAAGTTAGTGCAGTTAAATGTTTCAACATTAAGTATATATTTAAATTATTTCTTAAAAACTATATTTAAATATTAAACTTGTTAAAGTGGAGTGGTTAAACTCACGTTATTATTAAAGTTGTAATTTAACTTTATTATTATAAATTTAGTTTGCATGTATCAATTACTTTTATTAATATAAAATAAAAGGAGTACGTGAAAAATAAATTAATATATTAAAAGAGTGGAGAGAAATAAAACGATCCACGAAAATGACTTGTTCTCGTGTTAAATGCTACTAACTGTATACAGGAAGTACATTTCTTATTTATCCTCACAATCATTCACATCTCATTTCAATCACTCTAAACAACTCCTATTGTAAGATGGTAGAACAATCTAACAAAAGTTGGAGTTTAGGTCGTGGGAATATAAATTATATTATTTCATTAATATTTCATAAGAAAGTAAAATATAGTTTAAGATATCATTTTAGTACTCATGCTTCGAGACTTGTTGGATTTCTCCCAATATTTTTAGTTATCTAATTATAGTCCTTGCACTTTCGTTAAAATCTTAGATTTAATTCACAAATATTAATTTTTATCGAAATTGATTAAATAATTATCATCATTTTAATACAAGACAATACAATATGTGAACATATTTTCAAAATTTGTAATAAAAATGTTAATAGATAACAACAAATTCTTATTGAATCAATTAGTAGTAGGACTTAAATTAAACTTTATTGAAAGTACGTAAACTAAGATCAAACAAATATAAATATGCAGACTAAAATTAAATAAAATTTAAAGTATAGAGATCAAATAGTATTTTAACATAAAATATTGAACGAACCAAAATACTATTCGATTTAATTTTGTTTGCCATGTTTAAATGAGTTGTATACATATATGTTAAATAGGGTTTAAAGTTTACATAGTAGTTTGATTTTTATCCTTTTGAGATATTTTTAGAATTGAACATAAATGAAGTCGATTCCAATAACAATACCATGATATTGTAGTAAGGCCTGGGGTCGACATGTCGCCAAAATATTAATAAACGAAGGCCTTTTTTTCTGTTCACCTTTTTTATTATATTTTTTTGGCTTCTTTTGGTTGTTTGCTCCAATAGAACATTTGATTAATGACAAAGGCAAGAATAGTTTATGCCCCACTCTGGTGACTCTCATTATGTTTTATTATTGCTATCTACTTATTTTTATTTATTTATAAATATCTCATTAGTGGATGAATTTGAACAGTGGCTTTCAAGTCTTCGAGTGTGGGGAGCTAATCTATAAAAAGAACTTGCACCAGTATAGTGACATGTCATACACATTTCAATGTCTAAATCAACAAGTGAAATGTTCAATATAACAATGTACATAGTTTAAGTACATCATGGATTGTGTCATTGACTAGGTTATAAGATTCATCGTCTAATAAATATGCCGAAGTTCATGCTTGTACTGTTGATCGTGCCAACATAGGAAAATGTTAAAATGATAGTGTGTGGACTATGGATGACAGTTAGTTCACCCACTACCACTTCCACGAAACAAAGGAGGGCTTGACTCGACCATTCCGACAATCAAAACTTTACTTTTCCTTTCAACAACATGCAAACTCCTAAAGTCTTTTGGACTTGGATGCTCTCCTTCATAAGTATAGACCTAGTTAAGGTGATATATATTGTATTCAGTTTTATATTATTATTATTACAACTTAAAGAACTTTAGATTTAAACAAATGGACCAAAGAGAAAATTAAATTTGAATTTAGACCCATGTTCAGAGATTCAAAGATTTTGTTTGCTTTGTATGGAAATTTTGTAATTTCAAGAGAATAACTAATAAAGGTATGAATCTTGATGTCATAAATCACTCACTTACCGACATAATTTGTCAAAAAGGGCTTTTGTAAGACGCCAAAATAACCTCTAAAATCCAAAAAACAAAAAAATTGGTTGAAAGTTCAAAACGAATACATGGGTGCGAAATGTAACTTTATTGTTTGTTGGTAGTGGAGCGCCCATGATTAATACCCCCAATCCACATCAACATTGATTAAAGCTTTAATTACAAGTTAATTAAATAAATAAATAAATGAAAATAAAATATGGAGACAGAGGAAAAATTTAAAAATATATTGTGATTTTATAAATTATTTAGGAAAATATTGTAGTTTTTACTGGGAGTTGGTGTTTGGGAAGTAGTGAGCTTGGTCGAGGATTGAACCCTTCCTTCTTTCCTCTTTTTTTTTTTTTTTTTTTTTTCTTTTGTTTTTTTTTTATTTCTTTGTGTTATATATTTTCTTTTCCGTTCGACTTCTTCCACCTCCCCACTTTGAAAATTTTTGTAAAAATATTATTTTTTTATAAATTTTTTATAATTATATTAAATTTTTAAAAATTTTTTTTTTTTATAAATTATTTAGAATTATATTAAATTTTTAAAAATTTTTTTTTTTTATAAATTATTTAGAATTATATTAAATTTTTAAAAATTTTTTTTTTTTATAAATTATTTAGAATTATATTAAATTTTTAAAAATTTTTTTTTTTTATAAATTATTTAGAATTATATTAAATTTTTAAAAATTTTTTTTTTTTATAAATTATTTAGAATTATATTAAATTTTTAAAAATATTGTAGTTTTATAAATTATTTATTTTTTTTTTTTTTTTTCCATTTGCTTGGTCGAGGGTTGAACCCTCGACCTTCTTTCGTTTTTTTTTCATTTCCTTGAGTTATATATTTTCCTTCCCCTTCCACTTCTTCCACCTCCCCACTTTGAAAATTTTTTAAAAATATTATAGTTTTATAAATTATTTAGAATTATATTAAATTTTTAAAAATATTGTAGTTTTATAAATTATTTAGAATTATACTTTAATAATATTATTTTAATTAACATTCTTTTAAAAACCGTTATAATAACAAACATATGTTTTATTACTAACTAACCAATATAAAATTAAAGCGTTAATATTAAATACAACAATTTATTGTTTTTTTTCTACTAAAATTAGTAATAATAAAAAAATTCAATGTGTCCCACAAGGCGGATGTCGCCGATTTCGAGCTAGTTGGCGTCGTCGACTTTGCACTCTAGGTTGCTCTGGTACCTCTGCAGGCGCTTCATAGACATCGTGTTCATGTGTATGCATGTTTGAAGACGATGGCCCAACTTCTAAATCACGATATCTTAAACCAAAGGCTGGTTGCATCATCATCGAACTACCACAACCAGTCTGGCTCTGCGTTTGCGTTTGCGTTTGCATTATAGGAGGCAATTCTTCCACATTATGGTCAACCGCATCAAACTCATCTTCTTCTGCTCGAGCACGTCTCCTATGCCTAGGAACTGGTGGAGGTGCAATAGGTATATCGTACATGTAGTGTAATTCTTTCATGTAACTTGCGTTATTATTGCATATAGTAAATACTTGATCTGGATCATTTGCAACATCACGAAGACTACTATTGCTCGATCTCTGTCAATTACAAAACAATTAGATAATATTTCAAATAAAATTTAAATAAAAAATAATTAGACAATATTTGATTATATACCAAATGATCCAAAGCCGCTCCCGGATGAGAAATGTAGCGTCTCGTAATATTATTATACCAAAGGATGTAATTTTGAGTTGCATCCCTATCGAATTGCCCAAGTAAAACGCCGACTGCAATAAACCTTCTACGATAGTGCCATCGCACTACCAAATGTGCAACTTTTTCAGATCAATCTGCAGTTTTCAGGTCAACGTCATGTAGTAAGGGTTCAATATTGCACTCTGATGGAACATCCTGTTTGAAACCAAACTGTTGGATTACCCTGTCAGGAAGATGCCACTCACCAATGTGAAAACATATGAGTGGGCTCATCGTCCGCCATATGTCTTGATCGCTCGTACAAAAATTGGGCAAAGTGTCCATAACAGCTTTGTAAGGCTCCCAAATAATCTGAAACATAACATATTACATTAAAAATATTAAATACAAGTATATAAAAAAATATGTATAAAAAGTTCATTTGGGTTTAGTATTCACATACCTGGTTAGGTTGAAGCAGATCAAGCATATATCTATATTGACTCACTACATGTGTAGCTGACCTAGTTACACAAAATTGGTCTTTCCACCTATATTATTAAATTAATATTTTAGGTTTAAAATTAACTATATTAGTCACAAAAAATATTAGCTAAATTATATTAAAATGACATACCGAGAACCGTAGGCTCGTTCTGCTAATTGATGATCGTTGACATGTCGGAGTTGTGGAGCCATTGTTGGAATCGTTCCAAAACCCATATTTGTAGCAATATTAGAGGCCCAGCGATTTCACGAACATCAGGTTTTGTTGCCTTACATAGTTGTCTATACAGCCATGCCAAACACGCTCCACCCCAAGAATACCGTCCCGCCTCATAGAGATTGGCTAAAAGTGGAAGAAACATTAGGTGCACGAAGTGACTTGATTTATCAGAAAACAAACTTCCGCCCATCATCTGTAGTATGTATGCTCTTGCGTATCTCGTGACAAATTCTTCGTCTGCATCATCATCAAGTCTTGGAAATTGTGTCCCCAGCCATGTTAGACTCAACCTTGATCCTCTAATTTTATTTGCAAGTCGGGTCACACCAAGTAGCATCTGACAAATATGCAGCCAGTCGTCATGCATTACCCCGGTAACAGGCTCGCCATCGACAGGTAGCCCAAATAATATTTCTATGTCCTGGAGCGTGATAGTGACTTCTCCAGTAGGCACATGAAATGTATGGGTCTTTGGCCTCCATCTCTCAACAAGTGCAGTGATGAGGTGCCAGTCTAACTGAATGAATCCTAGTCTGGCAACCCCATAAAAGCCTGATGCACGCAGAAGTGGTAGTATGCGACGATGGAGTGGTATGGTACAATAAGCAACCACCTCACGCTGTCTACAGCACATCTCACCTGTAGTCCGATCTTGCCATACATTTGTTGATCGATGAACAAATTGATCGTATAAAATATCTAGATCAATCGGTCCTGAGTTTAAAGCCACGATCTAGAAGAAAACAAATTATATATTTATCGTGTAAAACATACAAATAAATTAGGACTTAAAAGCGAGAGAGAGTGACATAGTGAAAGCACATGATAAAAATATTAATTTTATTATTAAAACATTGGTTACATGATAGAAATGTTAACGAAAAAAAATCTCTAACTGTCTGGTGCCTGTCTTCGTAATGAAGGACATTTCCTTCGATTATGACCTAACCGATTACAAAATTCGCAATGTATTTGAGAACTTGGTTCTGTCCAGTCCATCTCATTATGATATCATGAACTCTTTGGTCTACCGGGTTTTCTCAATAACATCGGGTCGGCATGTAAAATAGGCATATTATGAGGTGCGATCCAGTATCTTCATGCGGTACAGGTTGAAATTGAGGAGAGTAGCATGCAGTGTATGTCGACATTTTATAATAGTTCTCAATAAAATCTTTATAATTCATGTTAAATCGTGAGCAAACTGCCATAAAATGCGAACATGGAATGCCAAATGCTTGCCACTTGTTACATGAACAGTATCGTTCGGCATCACTTAACTTCAGTATTTGAACATTTCCTCTTTTAGAATTGAGGCTGTAACGTCCGGTTTTCACATGAAATACACCTTCATATCCATCATATGATTGGATTTCATGTTTACTGGATCTTGCAGCCCATTTCCAGATTTTTTTGTGTGCGTACCTGAATATTTACTTACTCAGTATTATAAACATATTTGGAACAAATTGTGGATTATTAAAAAGAAAATTATTACCGGGTGTATTTATCTCGACGCTCCAAGGCAGCTCTTATTTCTTTTCTTCTTTTCTCAAAATAATTTATACACTTGTAGAATGTTATTTGAGCAAGAGTATTTATCGGCAACATTCGAGCTCCTTTGAAGACTCCATTGATGCACTCTAATAGATTCGTCGTCATCCACCCGTACCTAAACCATCCATTGTGCGCTTGAGTCCATTGCTCAATACTAATGTTGTCAAAAAAACTCATTCAATTCCTATTTATTCGCTTGATGTCTTCCAGTGCTTTATTAAACTTGTGAACTTAGAACTGACATCCAGCACAATATACAAAATTTTTTAATGTATTGAACTTGTATTTTTTTATTAAAATTACTTACAATATGGCGTAAGCAGAATCTATGGTGACATTTTGTCCCTGTCCAACCATTTTCTGGATTGTTCACTCCAAGATGATGCCACCATACCAATCCGAAATCAAGCACACCTCTTCATGTATAACAATTTCTCTGAGGTGTTTTAAAAACCATCCCCACGTGTCAGCAGACTCCTCATTTACAACGACAAATGCAAGACGAAGAAGATGCCCATTCGAATCAACTGATGTAGCAATTAGCAACTTTCCTCGATATTTTCCATACAAGTGAGTACCGTCTATTTGAATAATCGGCCGACATCTATTAAATGCTTCTATACAAGGACCAAATGCCCAAAATACAGAAGTAAGAATGGCATGTCCTTCAGTAGGTGTGCTCTTTATTCTCCACTCCACTCGTGTGCCGGGATTTGTATGCTTGACCATATACAACCACTGGGCAACAGTTTGTATGAGTCATCCCAATCACCAAACACTTTGGCCAATGCCTTTCGTTTACCCTCCCACACCCTGTGGTAAGGAACATGATATCCCCAATTTGTTTTGATGTCGGATTGTAGTTGTGCCACACTGATGAACGGTTTTTCCCTCACAGCTTCACAAAACTCCAGTGCAATCATTGAAGAATCTAATTGCACATGAGTTTGGCTAAGCTCTGAGTAAAAACATGTATGTTGGTCAACACACTTAGTAATCTCGAACAAATTGTGAGATTTTTTCTTCGCTGCACGGAGTCGCCACTTGCAACCGTCCTCTCATTTCTTACACCAAATTGCCCAAATATTCGGTGTTGTTTCCACGACCTCATATGGTGCGTGACACTTGATCGCAGAACACTTGACTAAATGTTGTAACATTTCTTTGTTTTCAAAAATCATACCCTTATATAATTGGATATTGTCAACGACTACCGGGGCTACAATTGGGTCATGTTCTCTAACGCTATCTATTATATTCATGTCAAGATTAACGAATGTATCTAACGGCATTTCATGTTCACGACCATCGAAATCCAACTCCTCGAATTCATCATCTGTTTCTGTTCTAAAATCCCTGCATTAACTACCAGCCACCATATTTTCATCGTCATAGGCTGGTGCAACTAATTCAAGATAGGATCAATACATTGATTCGAGTCTTCAAACTGACTCAACGATTGTGCATTCAAGTCTACATCCAAGCCTACCCTACTCACATTAACGTATAAATGCACTAGGTTCGGGAGCGACATTGCAATTGAAAACATCAGATTCATCACTTGTTCGTTATGAATGGGGAATGGCATATACTTTCCAGATCCTAATGGTGTTAGATTATGATGTCTGTATATTATTTCTAAATGGTTTGATCTCATATCTACGCCAAGTGACAGCCCAATCATTTCAACAAATTGTTAGAAAACAAGTCCACTATTCACATTTATCCTAAAACCCCCACATGCTGGCTGATTATATTCAACTTCATCAACACCATCAATCATATGACAATTTGTAAACAACATAAATCCCAAACACTTGTCTGCCATTTTCTAAAAAAAAGAAAACAACAACATACATCACTAATTATTTAACTAAAAACTCTAATATTAAAAAAATCTAGTAATACCTAAAATGCAACGAACATATAAATTTGTACTAAAAATTAGAATTTACTGTAATACTAAATTTAAAAAAGAAAAAGAACATTAAAAGGTAATATTATTTTTAAAAAATTATGAAACTAATATTATTTATTTTAATAAAGATCAATATTATTTCTTCTAAAAATCAATATTATTTTTTTAAAAAAAATTAACATGGTAGATCTAATATAATATTAATATGATAAATCTAATATAATATAAACAAGAACATTAACTTATAGAAACTCATAACATCAATATATAAATATTATTCAATTCAAACACTATTAACAAAATAAATACGAACATTAAAATGACATATTTAGATTTAAATTGTATGTCTAGTATAATATAAATATCAGAAAATGCAATGATAACTTACAAATTCAGTAATGGTTTACTTATTTTTCTTTTTCGAAGTGACAACGATCGATATTTGCTTTCCAAATAGCAACAAATACTGTAAAAATAAAAATAACATGAGAATAGGGAAAACAATTTATATTATCTTAAAAAAGATCATAAATCAAATTTACAAACCTCGTAAATTTGGAAAAAAAAAGAGTATTTCGATAGATAGTGGGAAAATGAGAGGAAGAAGAGGTCGAATTGGAAGAAGAAATAGTGGGAGGAAGAGAGGCCGGGGCGGTGATTTAAAGACATTTGGTCGAGGGTTGAACCCTCGACCATAGGTCACGGGATTCGCCGCAGGGAATCTCTGCGACGACGCGACGAAACCTGCTGCGGATTTTCTGCGACGACTCGACGGGACGTGCGGCGGAATATCCTTGCGTTGGTAGTAGGCCTTGTGTTGGTAGTAGGCCTTGCATTGGTAGTAGGCCTTGCGTTGGCCTCTTTGCATTGGTCGAAAGTTGAGGCCTCCTTGCATTGGTCGAAGGCCCGCGTTGGTCGAGAGTTGAGGTTTCGACCTTTGCCTTTTCCACTTTTCAATCTTCTCTCTCAGGCCTCCTTGCGTTGGTCGAAGTAGGCCTTGCGTTGGTCGGAGTAAGCCTTGAGTTGGTCGAAGGCTTGCGTTGGTTGAGGGTTGAGGTCTCGATCTTTGCCTTTGTCGAAGGTTGAGGTCTAGCCCTTTGCCTTTTCCACTTTTCAATCTTCTCTCTACTCCCAATTACCATATTTTCCTAAATAGTTTCCAAACTACAATATTTTTCTAATTATTTTTACTAAATACAATATTTCAATAAAAGGTCTGAGACGGAGGGGTATAGTCCTTGGAGCCATTGGAAGCTTGGCGTGGGATCTGTCGCTTCCTTGTAGTTGTAGCAGCTTTCCCTTTTCCCCTGTGCAGTACGACGTCGTTGTCTAGACTAGACGCCATTTGCTAATTTTGCTTCATGCAGGAAGACGCAACCCCAAAATTGTAATGCTACTAATTTCATGCTCTCTTTTCTTCGACCAAAAAAAAGAAAAAATATATATATATATATATAAATATATATCCTTTTACAATAAATTTTATTGACAACTGCTAGTATTGCACAAAAAATGGGTACAATCCATACAACACCTAAATATGTTCTTTAGTTTAGCCTACAAGGAATCGTCTTGAGAATAAATGTTCAATATTTTTTACTAGTTTCTATGTCCAAGTATTTTGTTTAGTTCAATAATGGTGAGAAAATTGTGCAAATGAAGAGCTCAATATTTGATATCAATGAAGATAGTGCAATCAAAACTAAACTCACTTTGGCTCATGCTTGAGTAAATATGATTAATATTCAAAATGGTGTTTCAACCACCTACTTCAAGTGGGTAGAGTGGACCGTTGCATTTCAATGTTTGGGGCTCAAATTATTACAATTAGTGATTCTAGTCATTATAACCTATAATTAAGTACAATATTACTATTTCATATCCCTCTTTGTTGTGGTGTTTATTATTTGTTACAATGATTATTATTTTCTGTTGATTCTCTATTTCCTTATTTGTTACAACATTTATTGTTTTCTAACCTAGACTATAATAGTATGCACCCTAAACACAAACTATTACAACCAATATTAAACTAGTCTACACCGAGACACAAACTATTATAACTCATGCTAAAATAGTTTGCACTCCAAACACATATCATAATAACCAACCGAACTCAGTGCCTCAAACACTCATTTATATTTACAATGAAATCAATTAAATAATATTCTAACATCTAATTTTGGTATATTGAGAATTTATGTGTATTGTGGGTGGTTTTATACTAGAATAACATAAATATAAGAAAACTAGGGAAAATGAAATTGAACCGATGCCAAGATAAGATACTTGGGTCTTTGGGCCAACCCATCATGCCAACTTAGTCTCAACCGACACCAAAGGGGCAAAAGGAAGGGAGTTGGGCTTTTGGGCCAGCTCATTCCTCGACCGAAAGTCGAGAACGAGGACCTCAACTCACAGGACATGCCCCTAAGTCCAAATAAATTTATTAATATCACGTGAAGGTTATATGCGTTTTCTCTCTTTGATTTTTGGCATCAATGACATGCAATGGTTATTTTGCTAGCATAATTTAAATTCAATAACAATTCAGTAGTTGAAGAATCATTAGCATGACACAATGGTTAACAAGTGATGAATAGGTAATTAATATATTATTTTCTCTTTTTTTTTTTCTAAATTATAATTGTTTTAATTGATATAAATTTTAAATTTATGTTTAATACAACACTAAACTAATCTTGTCGCTAATATACATGAGTGACACTATTAAATAAGAATAGAACCTAATATTATAAATTTATAGTACTATGACTAACATACTTCACTTATTCACATCATAATTTTATCTTCATAAATAATTTTGTAATGCTAGTAAAAAATACTTAAACCTATATTACTTACACATATTTTTATAACATCCATTCCGATTCCACATCAAAGAATTTAAAAATAAAGAAATAAAATTTTGTTATAGGTGCATAAAAGTAAATAAAGTATTATATCTCAAAATAGTAAGGATTTTAGGGAGCAATAAATTAAAGGAATATGACACTGAATGATATTATAAATTAATTAGTGTTTGGTCACAGAAGCAACCTCGAAGGAATCATCCTGGCGAGGAAAAAAATAGCCAAAACTCTCTTTTGCGGAAAGCAGCTGTCATTTGTGAAACGAACCATCTTTGTCAACTCTTTCTCATCATCCATTTCACTCTCACGGCTTAATTACCCTCTTTTACTTATCCTCCATTATCTTCCTTCCCCCCCTTTCCCCTTCTCCCTTTTCCCAACCACTTATAATAATCCATCCCTCTTTCTTCACAAACCCATACATAAAATCTTCCTTTCCCTTCTTCACCAATCCCCTGCTTCATTGGCGGAGCATGGCCGTGGCCGGAATCGGAGTTCGGAAGCAAAAGATTTTTCCTCGTGCTTCTAGCCTTGCTTCCATGGAGTCCTTATCTCTGCCTCTTGTCTCTGCTTTTTTCTTTCTATCTCTTGCATTTGTCTTTGTGGCTGCAATTTAATGGCTGATGATGGTCCTTCTTGATTTTTCCAGGTTCAGGAAATTGTATTAACAGCTGATATTCGATGTGCTGAATGTCAGAAGAAACTGGCCAATATACTCTCCAAAATGAATGGTGAGTTTGTACTGTATTTTTTGGGGAATTTCGTTCCATCTTTTAATTTTGCTTCTGTTCATGAATAGAATTTGGTCTTCTACATCTGTTTTGTTTGATTTAATAATCATTTAGGCAGGTTTAGATGTGGGAGGAGAGAGGAGAGAGGAGAGAAGTAAAGTACAAATAAATATTAAAAGTTGTTTTTGGGAAAAATTAGATTTAGGCGTGTTCGCTAGTTTAGACGTTAGTACCTAACGTGAAATTTATAATTAAAAGTTTATGGGTATAGCATAAATTTTAATAGCAAAAAACAAAAATCCAAAATTTTTTTTCAAACACCAAATGGGACTTTTTTTTTTTTTTTTTTTAATAGAAAATTAAGTTGGTAGACATCGCCTTAAGTTTATTTATTTCGATATCTACTCGTCGGGTATTTTTTTTTTAAAAAAAAGAAAAAAATAATTTTTTTTAATAAGGCTTTTTTAATAACAATTTCATTTTATTAAATTAACTTAAATGACAAAACAAAATCTCACCGATAAAAGTAGAATTTATAAACATAATTGTCTAAAACTTCACCTTTTTTTTTCTTTTTTAAAAAATTATTGACCATGGATTTAAAATTCTATTTAGAAAGATGAAGCTTTCAAGAAACAAATAAACCATTTTAAAAAACTAAATGGTTATCATATAATTCAAGCATCAATAATTTGGTGGTTTTTGTGCGGTACAGATACAGAGTCTGTGGTGGTGAATTTGTTGGACAAGAAAGTGATATTGACTCGAAGATTACAAGTTCCATCCAGAGTTTCAACGATCAAGAGATTGTTTGGTTATTCTTGCAGATAATTATAAAATATATAATGGAATATTTTTTTAGTTATGTTTGTAGATAGATAAATGATCCCACTGATCGATCTTTAGCTTCAAAGAAAGAAAAAGTTCTAAGAGATATTTTTTTAAAGTTTTTTCTTTTTTTAATTTTTATTTTTCATTTGATATAATATTAAATGTATCATTTACATAGAATATTAAATATTGCCTTTTGGATGCAACAAAAATTGTCGTACTACTTCAAAATATGTTATTTGTCGAAGTTGAGTACAGTCAGAAGGATTGTGTGTTATCTGGAAACTTGATTTTAGTATAACACAATCAAATGTTTGATTGGTGACTTTTCTCTAAATGGTCTTGTTTTTAATTGTAATTTGTCCGTTTGTGTTAATTTCGTTGTTGTATGTCTTGAAGTCCTATGATACGAAATTCATATTTTACGTATGTAGGGTTTGTATTGTCAAGTTGTATCAATTTGAACCAACTTTTTACTTCGTAAACTTTTACTCTAAATGTAAACAGTTGCAACAATTTTAACATTCAACTTTAACAGTGTTGCAATTTTAATCATCTAATTAGTTTTTCTCTAAATATCGATTTTTTTTCTCATGCATTTATTGGATTATATAACAAATATACAATATGAAATTGATGATTTTGTGGTTAAATATCATTTTGGCCCATATATTTTAAATTTTGTTAATTTTAATTACTATACATTTAACTGTCCAACTTTAGTCAATACTTTCAATAAATTTCAAATATAGTCTCAATTGCTAGTTTATTGTTGGTTTGAAAAAAAAAAAAACATATTTGCTTTCTATTAATATTTTTACTACAACGTTTGAAAACATATTCATATATTGTATTTTATTGCACGAAACTTGTTGTTATCATTTAAACTAATTTTTATATAAATTAATTTTGAGAGACTAAATTAAAAAAAAAAAGTTATTGGGAAGTACAAGAATTAAGACTTTACCACTAAAAATACATAAACTGAAATCCAACCACACCAAAGTAAGCGAACAAAATAGCTTTTAAGCAATATTAGAGAAAAACAACATTAAAGTTTTGTTGTTTTAGTGAAATTTTGGAATTTTGGTAAAATTATATAATGGTTCATTTATAAGTTGGCTAAACTGATTTTTGTACAAAATTTTATTTTATTAAGATTGATGTCTGTAAAAGATATTGCATTGGGTTAAAATTAGTAGATGAATTAATTAAAATTAAACTATGAGTTAAGGATTAAAATTAAAAGTTGAAAAGTCTAAATTAATACAATACGATAGATTAAAATGGTAATGTCCTCTCTTGCTTAGATGACTAATCTCATAGTTCAACTTTGACTTTTTTTTCTGAAAGAGAATTTTACTTCGATTTAAATCGCGTAATTTTCACGGGTTCACTACATCGGTAAACCCGCAAGGTAAAATTCGTATTATGGATATTATTTAAATAAAGCAAAGAAAAATAATTATCGTAAGGCTACAGCGTTACAACTATCTCTTTACGCGACTCTGTTCCCTGAGGGCCGAAAACGCGTACGCAGCGAAAAGGTTGAGAGACAAACCCTAGATTTCTTGCGACGCCAATGGCTAACGATACTGCTCACCGGAAGCACCGCCGATCTGCTTCCGATGAAGACGATGAGAAGTCTTCTAAGCGTCACAAACACCGTCACCATCGCCGCCGCCACCGACATCGTCACAGCAGCAACAAGAACGAAGAAGAAAGCATCCGTGACCAGGAGGATTGTGTTCCTCCTGTTGCTAATCGTAGATCTCGGCCGGAAGATGACGTCGAGGAAGGCGAAATTCTCGAAGAGGAAGAGTCCGGCGTTCGCGAGAACGAGAGCTCGATGAAGGAGGTGGATGTGGAATTTGGGAAATTTGAAGCTGATGAAATTTCCGGTAGAATTGACCAGCCCGCTATGGTAAGGTTCAACCAACACAATTTTATTTCAGTTTGACAAGTTGCCTGTTGTTCTACTCGTACATTCTGTTTGGTTGCCGCGAAATTTTGAGAATAGACTAGGGTTGTTAACGTCTGAGAATCAAATATACCTTCAAGGGTTCGATTCTTTTAGAGAACGAACGAAGTCATTTTTAACTGTCTGTAAACAACGAACAATGACCTTTTACAGGTATATATGTCTTTTACTTCGTTCGTGTCAGTTGCCAATTGAGAATTATTTTCTTGTATTTAATTTTAGACTATGATCGAACTTTCATGGTGACGTTTTGTTAGATTTACTCAGTGTTTCTTGCACATGTAAGAATCTGATTACACCTCACAAACACAAGTGAAATGCAAAAGAAGTTTCAGTAGGCGTTTCAGTGAAGATTCAGGCTTGCATTTAATTTGTAAGATCTGGTTACGTGTTTCCTACTATGCATCTATACTGTCTGACTGTAATTTATCTGGGACTTTGTAATGCAAGCATCTACACTAAGCATATATTCTTAATGGGTTTGCAGGAGTGTCATGAGGTGGAGGAATCATCTAAGGCTAATTTAATTGTGAAAGAGGGGGCAGGAAACAGTGCTCAAGATTGGAAGACCTCGAAAGTGGACAGTAAGTTCTATAATTTAGATAAGGAAAAAGGTGGCTATTATGCAAAAAAAGATACAGACAAGGAAAACATGATGCTCTATCAAACTGACTCTGACTGTAAGCATGGCAACGATGGTAGCTTTTCCACGGGTGAAGTGGCTGGAATTAAATACAATAATCTTGAACGTTGTCGAGAGGGTCACAGTAAAGGGGATTTTGGTCACGAATCTCTGAAGTTAGATGAGAGGCAACACAAACGAATGTTATCTCCTTCTAAAGGGGGTATTAAGAAAATAAGCAACAATGGCAATGGAAAGGTGGCGACAGATGGAAGCACCTTGGGGAATGGGAAAAGGCCACAGTTAGAAAGGACTGGAGACAAGTCTCAGGATTTTACGCCATCAACATCTCAAGATCGATTCATTGACGCATCAGATTGTAGGAGTAGATCGAGGTCAAATTGTCATTCTAGGGGGCAATCTCAGTCTCGTGAAACAGTAGAAGAGGAGGCAGAGTCAAAGAGTAGACATGATCATGGTTGGGATCACCCAATATTTGATGATAAAGGTAAAATTCACACTGACTTGGATGATGATTACACTGAATGTGCTAGGGGAGAGGGAAGGCATCGAAGCAGGGATACGAAGGACAGAGGGAGAAGTAAGATGGAGGTGGATAGGGACTGGTCCAAGGAAAATGAAATGGGAAAAAACAAAGATAAAGATAGGGGGATAGATGAGCAAAAGTATGATGACAGAGAGAGAGGTAGGAGTAAAGATAGAAGAAAGGAGATGGAACGAAACAGGAGCAGGGAGGGAGAGACGGATAGGGATAGGAGAAGGGAAAGGGATGCGGAAAGAGATAGGAGAGTGAAGGAAAGAGGTAGGAGTAGGGAAAGAGAGGTGCAAAGAGATAGAAGAGTGGAGAGGGAAAGAGGTTGGAGTAGGGAGAGAGAGGTAGAAAGGGATAGAAGAATGGAGAAGGAGAGAGGTTGGAGCAAGGAAAGAGAGGTGGACAGGGATAGAAGAGCAGAAAAGGAAAGATGTAGGAGCACTGATAGAGAGGGTAATAGGGATAGAAGAAGAGAAAGGGAAAAAGATAGGAGCAAGGAAAAGGAAGTAGATTGGGATGGGAGAAGGGATAGGGACAGGGATCGAAATGATGATAAGGCTGAATATAGTGATAGAAATAGAGACAAGGAAAGGGTGAGAGAGATGCAAAAGGACCGGTATAGGGACAAAGAATTTGATAGGGATAGACAAGATGATAGAAACAAGAATAAATCCAGTGACATTTTAACTAGTAAGGACAGGTATGGGAATCTTGAACATGGCTATGTTAAAGGTTCTAAGCAGTCTAGGCATTATGATAATGAATTTGGTCTGGATGGGGGAAGAACTAATGCTGTCGAAAAGCAGGGTAGTTTTAAGAGAAATAATCGTGAAGAAGGTGAAGACAAGCTAACGAGGTAATTTTAAATATATATTTTTTGGTTTCACTTTAGCCAGTGTGAAGCCTATCTGCTTACAATGGCTGCCCCAACTTGTCTTTCTGTCTAGTGATCACGATGGGGAGGAAGAGGATGGAGACAGCATGTCATTTCAATTAGCCGATGAAGAAGAGGAGGATCTTAACAGAATCAAGGAGGAGAGTAGAAGACGGAGGCAAGCAATCTTAGAAAAATACAAATGCCAGCAGTTAGAGAAACAAGTAGAGCCTTCTTTGAAGGAATCTGAGAAAGGTAAAATTTCTGCATTGAATTCAGCTACATTTATTTTCAATTAGGAAGTTACGATCAAGCAGAGAAGCCAGCAAGTATGGACTTGCTTATTGCCAACTTTTTGTGCATGGACTTCAGTTCTTAATCGAAGTTTCCTACTGCACAATTGTAGCACTTCACTCCTCCCTCTCCTCCACTTTCTTATTTTGATGTCAAACAATTTACTGACAGGGGAGTTTACCTTCCCACGATGAGTATGATTTATTTAAGGATTAGGTTAATTTGTAAATCCTGTCTGCCTGCAATGTGGAGCAACTGAGTTTGGTTGGTTTTTGTTTTCCTTTTAAAGATGAGCTCAAATGGTCTGTTAGAATTTAGAAATTTTAGTAGGTCTGCAACATTGATAGACAGTATAGTAACTACACTACCTCAGTCTAACTTTAATGCTTCAATTTATCTTTGACCAGGTAAGGATTCTGCAAATGATTCTTCTCAATCAGAAGCTGCTGCTCATGCTATTCCAGAATTGGTTGATGCGGCAGTGGATGATAGTGTTACTGACTCATCTTTTGCTGTGGAGAAATCCCCACAACAAAATGGAGTAAATGCGACGGATAAAACTGCTGGTACTAAAGGACTTGGAGAGGGTACTCCAAAGGTGCGCTGAATGCTCTCTTGTATAAGAGGGTAGATTCCTCTCCCTCTTATTTTATTTTATTTTTTTAAAATTATTTTCTTAACTTTAAAGTCTTCTTTGAGCTCCATTTTTGTACAATTTTTTGCTTCCGTAGTTATGTTCTTTATTTTTAGAAGATGAACCATTTTATAGTTTTAAAATTTATTCATATTAATAACTGCAGGCTGAGGGGTCAGATGGATTATTCTGTGATGACATTTTTGGAGAAACACCTGCTGCAGTTCGTAAAATGGTATGAGAACCTATGCTTTTTGCAGTTTTACTCTTTTCCTGTTGCATAAAGGCATTTATATATATTTTTGTTTCTTCTTGTTGGCAGGGCAAAGGTGATGGTTTGCAGATAGAGAGGAGTGGTCTTCATGACAATTGGGACGATGCGGATGGATATTATAGTAAGTATACGGGTATTTCTGTTATCTCACCTGCGCAGATGGCATTTATAAATGATATATAATTCACTTATTATTGTATGGCATGTTTAATATCCATGGTACAGGATGCGGATGAGATTTATGGTTAAAATGGGAGTCACATATTATAATATGGTGTGTTTAAATTTTAACAAAACATCTTATTATAAGCATAACCAGTGTTGATAAATTCATAGTCTCGCATGTTACATGAGTTGTATCGTACGAGTCAAAACGTAATGGAGCTAAAATCAGTTAGTTTGTTCATTAGAATTGGAATTGAGATGAATTGTGCTATTCAGAAGGAAGGTTGAATCGTAAAAATTGGAGTGGATCACAACTTCGGATTCAAGAAATTAAAATAAACCTATAATGAAAAATACGGTCAACTGGAGAAGGCCACCTTGGGTCGTCGATTAGTCAAAATGGTTGGAGAAGAGAACATTGACGATTAGTGTGGACGCTGGCAATTATTGTGGATGGAAGTGAAACAAAAAGAATAGGGAAGAGGGAGGAGAAAATAGAAAGGGGTAAGAAGAAATAAAATGAAAACAAAAAGTTTGTTAAGCTAGGAAATGAAGAGACACACAAGATAAGAAAATAAAAGAATAATGGGGAGAGGGAAAAGACAATCTTGAAATTGGAAAATTATAAATTAAAATTAATTGGGTGATTGTTCTTTTGACGACTCTTTATTGACATTTTTATTCAAATGTTTTTCCCCCTCTCATGGGTACATGCATACCACATCAAATCGTTATGTTTTTCTTCTCTATATATTTTGAAGTTGTTTACTGTTTTGATTTATTTTAGACTCAACTATTTATATTTATATTATTTATCAAATTGAAACTTACGATATGTGATATATTAAAATCTGTTTTTGATACTCCTTTTGTTTCACGAGTTAACAACGTTGAGTATAACTATCGAAACACGTTCGTGGGATCCTTGGTCTTGCTTTAGCCTATTCAACATCTTAATGTTGTTAACTTATATGAAGTTTGCTCTTGGGCCTCCAAATGAAGGATTATTTGCACCTCTGTCATGATGCTGTCGATTCTAATATGAGCGACATGTAAATTGATAGATTTCTCATAATCTGTTAGGTATCCAACCTGCAATAAGTAAATATACCTAACAAGGAAGCTAGAAAACAGCGCAATATGGTGTCCCTGTGTTATATATTCACAATAACCAGAATGTTATTCACAGAGTTCATAAGCAAAACAGAAAGATAAAGGAAGAACAAACTCAAATTATAGAGTTCTGGTCTCTCCTCTCTAGGCTGAACCCCAAAACTTTCCTGCCTCCAAAAGACCAAAACCCTACATAACTCTCCACCCCCTCTGTACAAAATTGACCCCATGAATTCCACAAATCCCCAAATAACTAACTCGCCCAACACCCGACCCCTTTATCCTTGTGAATTACCCTTCTTGCCCCTCCTCTGATAAGTTTGATGGATTGAAGGCCTAACAATGCCCCCGGTCTCTAAATGCACCTTGTCCTCAAGGTGTAACTCTGGAAATTGGTATTGGATGAAGGTTGCCTCCTCCCACGTTGCTTCACTGTCCGGCAGCTTTTCCCACTTACTCAACCACTCTTCTCTTCCCAATACTGAATTCCATCTCTCTCCTAGTATATTCTCTGGTCGGACCTACAATTCAAACTCTTTGGTGAACTGGGGAGGGTGAACCTTAACTGTTTGTCGTTCCCCCACTTTCTTCTTCAGCTGAGATACATGAAAGACATTGTGAATAGTTGCCTCCGGTGGTAATTCTAATTTATAAGCTACCTGCTCGATCCTCTCGGTCACTGGATATGGTTTGCAAACTTTGGCGACAATTTTTCACATCTCTTCTTTGCCAGTGTTCGTTGTCTGTACGGTTTCAACTTCAAAAAACCCTCTTTGCCAACCTCAAACTCTACCTCCCGACACTTCAAATTATGGAACTTCTTCATGCGATTTTGTGCCCTTGTTAGATGCTCCTTAAGAGCCACCAATGCTTTATCTCGTGCCATTAGTTTTTGTTCCACGTGCTTGGCGTTCTAAGGGTGGCTCAGTGCCACAAGTGCCTGTATTTGCTTAATTTGTCAACCACGACCATAATTGAGTCCTTCCACTGGGATTTCTGCAGCCCCTCTACAAAGTCCATAGTGATGTCCCCCTAAATTTTGTCTGGAAAAGGAAGTTGCTAAAGTAGCCCAATCGGAGTTATTGCATCAACCTTGTTCTTTTGACAAATTAGGCAACTATCGGCATACTTCCTTACATCCTTCTTCATTCCTTTCCAATACAACTCCCCCGTCATCCTTTTATATGTGCGAAGGTAGCTTGAATGCCCCCCTATTACTAAATCATGGAATGTACTCAAAAGTTCGGGGATTAAAAAAGAGGTGTGAGATATAACTAACCGGTTCTTGTAAAGTAATTTTCCTTGTAATGAAAATTTAGGTACCGAGTCTGGGTCGTCTTTGAGTTTTGCAACGATCTTCTGCAACTCTTCATCCTCCCCCACCTCTTGTGAACTACCTCCATATCGACTAATATCGAAGCCGTCAATATCACTACTTGTTGTGGCATCCTTGAGAGAGCATCTGTTGCGTTATTTTGTAACCCAAGTTGCGTTATTTTGTAACCCAACTGATAAAGGATTTCAAACCATAGCCTAGTAACTTTGTAAGGCATTTTTGAAATTGCGGCTCTTCCTCCATCTGTTCAATAAGAAATTTCAATGCTTGTTGGTTTGAAATCACTGTAAACTTACTCCCCAAAAGATAATGTTGCCATTTCTGTACTGATAACACGACTGTCATCAATGCCCTTTCATAGATTGATTTAGCTTGAGCCCTTGCTGAGATAGCTTGACTGAAATAACCAATGGGTCGGCAGTCTTGCATCAACCCTACCCCCAACCCTGTCTCTTAGGCGTCGGTCTCTATAATAAATGGTAGATCAAAGTTTGGGAGGGCTAAAACGGGTAGCGTTGACATAGCACTCTTAAGTTTCTCAAAGGCTTTTGTTGCCTCCTCATTCCAACTAAAGGCGTCTTTGTGGAGCAACTGAGTTAAAGGAGCAACTAGTACTACATAATTCAACACAAATCTCCTATAGTAACCTGTAAGACCCAAAAAACTCCTCAACTTTGTCACGCTTTTTGGTAAAGGCCAATGGTGCATTGCCTGAATTTTATCTCCATCTGCTTCCACCCCATCCTTGGAAACCCAATGGCCCCTTCTTTCGGTTAGCAAACAACATGTGCTCCCTTAGTATACTAAAGACGACCCCTAAATATCTTTCGTGCGTCGATATGTCTGAACTATATACTAGGATGTCATCGAAGTATACCAATATAAACCTCCTGAGGAAAGGCTTGAAAATTTCATTCATTAGAGATTGAAATGTCGGTGGAGCATTGGTCAATCCAAAAGACATGACAGGAACTTGTAATGCCCTTCATGAGTCCTAAAGCCGTCTTGGGGACATCCTTCTCATCCATACGTATTTGGTGGTACTCTGAATGCAAATTCAACTTCGAGAAAACGCTGGCTCCATGTAGTTCATCCAATAATTCCTCAATCACTGGAATTGGGAACTTATTTGCAATCATGGCCTAGTTCACCTTCCTGTAATCCACGCAGAACCTCCAACCGCCATCCTTCTTCCTTATTAACAGCACCGGACTTGAGAACGGACTTTGACTGGGTCGTATAATCCTTGGTGCTAACATTTCCCCAACTAATTTCTCAATTTCATCTTTTTGCTCATGACCGTATTTGTAAGATCTTACATTGATAGGTGGTTGCCCCTCTGCCACGACTATTCGTTGATCAACTTCTCTCTTTGGGGGAAGCTCTCTCGGTAATTCGAAAATGTCTTGATTCCCTCCTAACAAACTTTGAATCATCATTGGTAGTCATTTCGACTCTCGCTCACCTTCTTTCAATGTAACTCTCTTCTTCTTCAATTTCTAAATTCTGAAATTCAATTAAAAGTCCTTGATCCTCTACATCCCAGGTCTTAGACATCACTTTCAGACTGATTTCAGCTTTCGTCAGAGATGGGTTCCTTTTTAGAGTCACCTGATTGTCGCGGGAAGTGAATATCATGGTCGTTGTCGGCCAATGTACTTCCGTGAAGCCTGTGGTGCACAACCAAGCCATGCCCACAATTACGTCCATTTTGCCCAAATCGAGTGGTAGAAGATCTTCAACCACCGTAACTCCTCGGATTGTTGTTCTGCAAATCCCTTGCCCTCTGATTGCTGTTCCATTGCCCAGGACAATTCCATAGTTTGAAGTCTTCGCTGCTTGAAGTTTTAATTCCACAGCCAACTTTTGATGTATGAAATTGTGGGTTGCTTTGCAATCTATGAGCACAATGACTTCTCTTCCTCCCATAATCCCCTTTAATTTCATTGTTTCCCTTTAATTTCATTGTTTTGGGGGTTGAAAACCCATAAACCGGTCTTTGGGCTCCAAGGCCTTTGTTTCTACTTCCAAAATTTCCTCCCTTCTACTCCACTGTAGTCACCTTCCTTGCTAGCAATAATCAAGTTCAATTCCCTCTTCTCTTTCATTCGGCAACAGTGGCCCTGAAAGTACCTAACACAGGTCCTTATCCCTCTTCTCCTTAAATTTGGTGTCCAACAACCTCCTCGACGGTGCCTCCTTCTTCCGGTTTGGGTTCCCTCTTTCGAACACGGTTACTTGTTACTAATTTTTAGGTTCTATATATATATAGTTATGCATTTGAAAAATGAATTTAATTCATTTAGTCCTTGCTTATTTAACTTTTTTGTTGAATATAGACTACCGATTTGGTGAAGTACTTGATGGTCGGTATGAAATTGCTGCTGCACATGGCAAAGGTGTTTTTTCAACCGTAGTCCGTGCAAAGGACCTCAAAGCTGGTCATGGCGAACCAGAAGAAGTGGCAATCAAAATTTTGCGTAGTAATGAAACAATGTATGTTTTGCTTGCTTTATTTCTAGTAATGCTATTGTGGTGTTCATTTTGTTGCATGTTCGAGTACTTAATGCTTCATTGCATTTGTGATGTACAGGTACAAGGCTGGTCTGGAGGAGTTGGTCATATTGAAAAAGCTAGTAGGTGCAGATCCAGATGACAAGCGTCACTGTGTTCGTTTTCTTTCAAGTTTCAAATATAGGAATCATCTTTGTTTAGTTTTTGAATCTCTTCATATGAATCTCCGTGAGGTCTTGAAGAAATTTGGGCGCAATATTGGCCTTAAGCTAACTGCTGTGAGGGCATACGCTAAGCAGCTTTTTATTGCCCTGAAGCATTTGAGAAACTGTGGTGTTCTCCACTGTGATATAAAGCCAGATAATATGCTGGTATGTCTTCAAGTTTTAATTTCATTGAATTGGTCGATCTTATGTTTCTCATGATGCTTGATAAAATTTTCAGGTTAATGAGGGAAAAAATGTGCTGAAGCTTTGTGATTTTGGTAATGCCATGTTTGCTGGTAAAAATGAAATCACCCCATACCTTGTTAGCCGGTTTTATCGTGCACCTGAAATAAGTAAGTTTTTTAGTTCAACTTTTTTCATCTGTTGAATCTGTCGGCCAAAATAGTGCACCAACTTTTTTCATCTGTTGAATCTGTCGGCCAAAATAGTGCACCTATTTTTATCTTTTAGTTGTTCCCGAGCATTTATTTCTCCAGTTAATCCAAGTTATTACTTCACTGATTTTAATTTACATGTTGCAGTTTTAGGGCTGTCATATGACCATCCAATGGATATCTGGTCTGTGGGTTGCTGTTTGTACGAGCTCTCTACAGGAAAAGTTCTTTTTCCAGGTCCTTCTAATAATGACATGCTGCGCCTACACATGGAATTAAAGGGACCTTTTCCGAAGAAGATGCTTCGTAAGGTACATAGATTTGTCCACAGGACAGGACTTTAGTTTAATATCATTGTCTCTGAGTTACAAGTTGAAGTTATATGTTTCTTGCTACTGATGTTTTTTCCTCTCCTATTGATTTTGACAGGGAGCATTTACTGACCAACATTTTGACCAGGACCTGAACTTCCATGCTTCTGAGGAGGATCCTGTAACCAAAAAGGTAATTATTAGCCCCTTTTCCTGATTCCGGCATCTAAAGCTAATTATTTGTGTCACAAAACTCGTACTGGAAATTTGCTGCTATATACGATTGCAATTTATATTTTCTGGACATCAAAGATTTTTGAAGCTAAGCAAATATAGTTCCATTAAAAGATTTTAAAACGCTGTTGTGTGTGTGAATGGTTTGCATTTTGAATCTGCCGCATTCTATGGCAGCTCTATCAATACTGACTGAGATTTGAATTCTACTTTTGCAGACCATAAAGCGAATAATAGTCAATATAAAGCCTAAAGATATTGGATCAATTATTAGGGGATCTCCTGGTGAAGATCCAAAGATGTTAGCCAATTTTAAGGATCTTCTGGACAAAATTTTTGTGTTGGATCCAGAAAAAAGGATGACAGTATCACAGGCATTGAATCATCCATTCATCACTGGCAAGTGATCAATGTTGCTGCTTTTGTGACAACAGAGTTCAGTAGATTTCTTGTAAATTATGACCTAATTCATACAGCATCTAATCACTTGGTATTGCCAGTCTTCTTTATGATGACCTAAGCTTCTGGCACAATTATGGGATGATTGAATTCAGAAGGGGTCATATTGGTCAGGAGTGGCGGGTTCTTTCAGTCGAATGTACTGTTTCTATTGTAAGACAACTTGCTGAAAGCGTTTCTTCCCCTTGTAATTCTTGATTGTGGCCATTATGAAAATTTTGTTCATACTTGCTTTCCCCATTATTGCTTTTATTTTGTACTTCAAACACCATTTCTGCAGTTGTGCTTGCAAGGAAATTAGTAAGGACAGAAAAATCTATTTAGTTTTAGTGCTTTGTTAAATAAAATTTCTTCTTTTTTCTAAGATGGTTTGTGGTTTATATTCAGTGCTTAATTTTTATTTTGGTTTTCAATACATTACTTTGTAATTTTCCTTACTAATATGGAGGCTGGCAAGATGTTATCTTCTGCTATCCTCTCTCTCCCCACCTCTCTCTCGAGACATTTTGTTTCTTGCTTTAAGGTTCTTAAGTTTCTAATATAGTTTTTCCTTCAGGATGTCTGCTTCTGCTCTGAGAGAACCTTCCAGTGCTTAAGTGATTTAGAGGCACTCAGGAGAAGGTACCTTGGTTTGTTTTATTGGGAGAAAATTGCGACAGCGTTCATATTAGTTAATAAATGTCTGTCTAGTTTATTTTCCTTGAGGACAGATGCATGTGTATTTATGACCATGATTTATTTTATCATGCAACCTACCACCACTGTGGGGTGGTTGGGAACAAGGATATGCTAGTAATTGATAAGGAAATGTACAATGAGGACTTTTATTATCTCTTTATATTAATCCATGAATAATAGTCTACTTAGTGTGCATGCTATTGTTATATATTTCCGTAGGATCATTTTTGAACTCTTGATTGTAGTATCTTTGAAATGTTGCTTGGCAGTATTGATATCGTGTTAAACTATCATAGTCTTCAATGTTTACTTGGGTCTTTAGTTTGAATGAAACCTAATGATTGGATTGTGCTGATCCATGATATAGTCGTTTATGGAGGCACTTGCATTGGAGAGGTTAACCGCTGTGGCACCATGTGAAGTAGTGTTGCAGTGAGTAAAGCAGTTTATTACGTTCTTGTTTCTTTTTGTTGCTTTTTTTAATATATGTGAGATTAGAGCCTAGACGTTTACTTTTAAAAGCTTCATTTTGTCTTATTAAGATTTTGTTCTTTTTTTTTTTTAGGGCGAACTGCATATCATCCCCATTCTCTTGTAAGTATTTCGAATTCCATACAGCTATTGCAAGGTTATATTCTTGTGTATATTTCCTAGAAAGAATGCAATGATGCAAATTAATGAAAATAGTCCAATTTCCTTCTTGTTTCCAGGATATGATAAATATCTGTCTTGAGCAAAAAAATTTGATGATAATGAAAGCATTAGAATTCCAGAGCTCCTGCACCAAAAAGCATTGCATGAATGTGAAATAAATAGAAGATTTAATATGGTAATGAGAAGTCTGACATATTTAAGGAAGTTTTGCTTTTATCATTGAAATTTTATAGTAATTTAAAATTCAATTATATTTCTTCCGTGGTTTATCACATAAATGGTCTTTATCATTTTATTAGAAATAAGATGCGTACGAAATAGTGAAACTATATGTATAAACTGTTGAATAAGGGCACTTTCAATTAGAGATGCATGAATACGGAAGGATGATCGGCATTGAGCAATCAACCCGAAAGCCTTCTGCAATTCATTCTAAGGTGAAATGGAAAGGGACTAGGAATCATAAGTTCTTACTGTGGCAGGAATGTTATGATTAGGGTATTTTTGTGTAAATATCGTTTCTATCTGCTAAATTGTAGTTTCTCATAAAACACGCCATTAAAATGCACATCACAAGTTGATATATATGCCACTCAAATTAGTTGGTTAAGGGAATTATTCTATTCAATTCTTGAGAAAACCTATTCATAGGGCACCCTGATTCTTTTGTTACTTATCCAGAAAATGGTAATAGGATTCTTATACTTTTAATCATTGAGTGCGATCTATTTCATGCCGAAGTGCTTAGATACTTTAACTAATATTGAATGAATCTTTTATAAAAAGTGTTGATGATATATAAGTTGGATAGAATTAGACTTCTTAAAATTTAAAGTCTGGGACTTGGGGGAGGTACAGACTTAAAAATGAAAGCCTGCGAGCAATTTATTTCTAGATGATTCAACATGTTGGAAGAGAAGAGTAGAAGATTGAAAATCAAATTACCTTGGTAGATGTCTTTGTTTCTGTGTTTTGAAGCGTTGGGTTGTGAGGGATTTATCAGTTATGATCACGATCGATGAGGTTCTCTGTTTTGTTGCTGGAGAGTTTCTATTGGGTGCTCACAATAATCATTTCTCATGGTATGGGTTACAATAATATATCTAGTTCATTTCATTGTTTGGTCCAGTTATGCAGATTATATTCAAGACCACTTATGTTTCTCCTCTATAGCTCATTTAATGTTGCTTTTCCATTCACTTGTTGTTCTAAAGAGAGATGCTGAATGAACGTGAACCTTCCTTTCAATTCTCTAATACCCGGGGTTGTGCAATTGTTTCTCCAAAAGTGAAAATTCCTGAAAGAAGTGGTTGGAGCTTTTTTACACTCCCACCACTATTGTTACTTTGACACCTACAGTTTAGATGATTTCAAGCTTTCAGAAATACCCATCTGGGTTTTTTTTTTCAGGACTAACCCTCTAGCTCAACATTTGGATCGACTTCTTTGTGCTTATAATATTTTATCAGTAACTGCCCATTAAAATTTTATTCTTATATCAAATTCTATCATATTCTCATTACGAATTTAATATGCAATGACACATTGGACTTGTAATTTGATCTATTATTCTGTTGCATCTTTGTGACGGTACTGGTGGTCACATTGTCCAATCGTATATTGTTGTTGTTATTTATTAAAGACGTGTATAAATTTAAACCTTACTTGTTCTTCATACCTATTGATAGACAGACTGTCCTGTGGATTTATTAGCAGAATATCTTGATATTGTTATGTTATTCTTGTTTTACATTTGTTTGCTGTGTTTTCTTCCAATCAAGCCTAAGTGCTTAATCAAATTTGATTTCAAAAGTATTTCTAATAATAGATTTTGAGCTTCATGTTGAAGATTGGTTAATATTTCGCTAGATGATCACCTGAATTTCTTCAAGCTGTCTTTACCTATATGACTAGGCTTATGTATTTCCATTTTCATCCCATATCAGTAGTTATAGTTCTCCAGTTCTCCATGCTTTATATGATGAGCATTTCCATGAATTATATACATATGTATGTACTTTTCTACCTTTTAGATACTTGTCATACTGGTATTATGGACACTTAATTTGACTGCATTTGAGATTAGTGCATGCTAACTAGTCTCATGTCACCTGTGTGATTAATGTCAGTTCTATACAGGCCTACTTGTTTCGGTGGTTGGTTATTCCTTTCATCAAGAATTTCTTATCTTTATTTGTAATGGCAGCTTGAAGCGTAAGCCTAAGAGATTGTTTTTTGGTGCTGTCCATCTATAGCAGTAATGGTGCTAAAAATTTTTAAATCTTCGCTTTGAGCATATAGAAAATCAATCCAAACATGTCCTATGTCCTTAGTTTAGTGCTAGTAAACTATAATCTTGGATTAAAAGCAGGTGCCTGTATGTTTTGTTCTGTTGCCCCAAGCTGTACGCTTAACAACAATTTCATCTCGAAGGAGGTGTCATATGGCTTGAGTGTAACCAGAAGCAAGATGCTGATTCAATTTTCCCAGGGATAATCCCAATTAGCTTCCTGTTTATCAGATTCGACCACGATCGCTGATGATTTTAGTTCATGTCAATAACATTGTACTAAACCCCATTATGTGAATAAGCTGGTTGTATTATCCCAGATTTGTGCAATGTCGGACGGGCTTGGGAAGTTGGATGGATAATTTAGGTAATGACAAGTCATTTTGCTAATCTTGATGGATCATATGTTCCAAACTTAGGAAAATTTTCCAGTATCGTCATAGTGCATTATCCTCAAATTCAATGATTAGTAACGTGGCCAAATAGTTGTTGGAGCTTTCTAGATGAATCTACAAATACATTGGTATTTACTGATCTGTACATCGTGTTAGCTTATTGTATGGTTGTATATTCTTTATACCAACGTAAATCAGAAACTGGGCTGAATCATTTCATAGGCTATGCCTATGAAATGGCTATGAAGAGTAAGAAATGTCTTCAATCATTTAGCGGATATGAGGCGATCTAACTCCTGCTCTTCGCCGCTATTCACTTGATGAGGAAGTCAATCGGTAATGAATTTCCCCTTCGTCATCAATGGTTTGGGCCCCCATCACATTTCATGCCTTTGTAATTCGTTGGAGATCTTTTCAAATACTATTTTCATAGTAGCATCTACCCGTCTTTACCCATCATCTTTCAATATTTATCTACACAAGAAATAATGTATATATAAATATTTAATTGGAGATTACGATTTTGCCTTAATTCTCACATTTGGTTTTGCTATCTTGATTCGGCTTTATAACTTTCTCAAGTCACAATCTAGCTTAGAAGAAGGCAACATACAACCCCGTAGTAAGGTTTCACCTTCAAGCAAACATTTCTCTTTGGTTCCTTTCAAATCCCCAATATCTAACAATTCGCTCTTCGAGATTGGTATTCTTCATCTAGGATGAACATTGACTAATTACTAACTCAATGCCTAAAAAGCCCTCCATCCTTGATAGGTTTCACTCACATGGAAATAAAAGATAGCAAAGAGAAATAGGTCAAGATCCTTTTTGTTGGTTTTTAGTTTTAGTATTTGAAAGTTTTGTTTGTTTTCTTTCCAATTTTTTAAGATGATCTTCAACTTTTAAAAATATTCTTGGACAACAAAACAAGGAAACTAATAGGAGGAAGTGATGTTTGCAAGCTTCATTTAAATGAAAAATCTTGGTAGAAATTTTATCATTTTAATTAAAATTTTTCCCTCAAACCCATTAGTTACAAAAAAATTCACCAATTTATTTTACATAGCAAAGTAATAAAAGGCTATTTTTGGTATTTGCAAAAGTGATGAAATTTGAGTCTATAAAAGGAGGTCAATGACAAAATTAGGAGGAGAAAGGGCATAATTGTATTCGGCAAGTGGCAGAGGACTAAAACTCAATTATAGTATTTCGTTGATATTTCGGTTGTTTAAAAGCAAGAGGCAATATCCGTGAAATTCATTGTGTCCTCTGAGAAAGTCGTTGAGAACACTATGGTAACTTGCCTGCATACTTGGATTTGTGTTTACAGCAAGACTGGTTGGTAAAATTGACCCAATCGTCTCTCCTTTCACAATAATAATAATAATAATAATAATAATAATAATAAAAAATAGTTAAATAAAAAAAAGTGAGAAGTCTATAAATAGAAACTAATGGTTTTGGTATCATTATTTTAACCTTTTACCCTTAGTTGACCTGAATTTTCCAACTGAGATATGTGCATTCATGCACCATCCAGCAAAAAAAAAACGATTTTCTTTTCACTGCGGCTGATACGTTAAAGTTGTAACCAAGGAATTATGGACAGTAGGTATATTGTTATGTACGAAAGCTTATTGGTCAAGCTTAGTTTGTTTTCTTGTCTTCCTTAAAGTTGATGGAAAAGTTGGTTCAATGTTTCTTTATTTCTAAAGTAATCGTAATAATCTAATCGCATCCATTCTTTTCAATCTTTACTACAGGTTTTGACAATTTTCGTGGGAAAATAGGAAAATCCAACACTTTCGAAGAATATGGGTTTCATTGGAATTGCTCGTTGTATACTCTGATTTTGATAGTGTTTTTTACACGCCAACCGCGTCAAACCTTCCCTTTTTTTTCTTACACGTTTCATTTACTTGTAATTTTTAGGACTTTTATATCTTAATTTTGTCATGTATGTCCACATCTGAAATTGATGCTTGATAGAAAATATATATATATACCTTTTGACTATTATAAATGTGATCTTTGATCATTAAGAGAGGAAATTGGTATTTAGTTTTGACTGATGGGAAAGTTTTCACGTTTTCACTAATTACAGATCTCAAATCTAGAAGTTCATGGTATCAAAAAATATATATAATTTTAATTATATAAATAACGACCCCTTTTTTCCGTTCATGAAAAAGGACCATCTAGAAAAGACCCAATTCAAAATAAGGCAACTTGGTAGTTGATGAATTACAAAAACGGCATCTTTCCAATACCAAAAGTCCAAACCTGTATTTTACATTTTTGTTCCTTTTGCTTTTATCTGGCATCCACGTGGCTAGCCCCCATAGTTTTCCTATTGACGTGGCTGTGTATTTTAAGCCTCTTTCCCTCCGAGAAAGGAGAAGTTGTCGGAGTTTCCATACCAAAGATTTCTCAGGAACATGGGAAAGAAGCTGGATGCACTGCTGGGAAGAAGCTTCAAGACCACAAGGTTCAAAGCTCTTGTGAATCTGGCCATATCTCGCCTCGCTGTTCTTGCAAACCAGCGCCAAGTCAGATCTTCCCAGGCTCGTTCTGACGTAGTTCAGTTGCTGCAGCTTGGCCACCAAGAGAGAGCCCTCTTTCGGGTAAGATCTTTTATTTTTGTTTCATACTTTTAAGCATGAGTTTGAGCTTTATAACCTTAAAGCGTAGAAAAGAAGCATTGAAATGTCCCTATTACTAAATCTTTGGTAGGTGGAGCAAGTGATTAAGGACCAGAAACTGCTGGATGCGTATGCGATAATAGAGAGTTATTGTGAGGTTGTACTGGAAAGAATCAAGCTACTTGAACATGAGAGGTTGGTAACTTTGCTTTCTCCTTTTCCTCTTGAGTTGACTTATGATTTCCTTGGAACTTAACCTATGGGATTGGATCCGATTATGTAGACAATGTCCAGAAGAACTTAAGGAGGCAATTTCAGGTTTGATTTTTGCATCTTCTAGATGTGGGGATTTCCCAGAGCTTATAGAAATTCGTTCAGTAATTACCAGTCGTTTTGGGAAGGAGTTTACTGCTCGTGCTATTGAGTTACGCAACAATTGTGCTGTTGGTCCAATGGTACGTTATGCTTTGTTCTGATCAATTCACTTGAAGCACTGGTGGGTTGCGTTTTTATACCAATTTTCCCTTGCTGTTTTCACTGAATGATGTGGTAATCTTGGGGCTTTTCAGATAGTACAGAAGCTGTCAGCTAGGCCACCAAGCTTGGAGATAAAATTGAAGTTACTTCAACAAATTGCTTCTGAACATGGCATTACTTTGAAAGATTTGGAAGCTTATGAAGTTTCAACTGAGGTATGGCATGTAATTAATGAGATAGAAAGTAGCTATCCAGTACAAGTTTGAGTTATTGACTGCCTACAAAATAGACGCAGGAGAAAGTTGTGGCAGAAGAGAAGAAGGATCAACCACAGCAGGAAACCAAAGTTGAAGGTGTTTTTCAGATTTTACCTGAAGAGATAGAGAAAGACAATCGGTATGCTGATTCGATGAGAGGAAGAAAGAAGTACAAAGATGTGGCAGACGCTGCTCAGGCAGCATTCGAGTCAGCAGCTTATGCAGCAGCTGCAGCAAGAGCTGCTGTGGAACTCTCTCAATCTAAATCACTTGATCACGATGACCCGAGTAGTCTGAGTCCAAAACCAAGAAAATACACTGAAACTCTTGAATCGAAGAACACTGAGATAGAATTGGAATCAGAAAACAAGGAAACACACAGTGGAAGTAGGTCTGTAGGAGTGGAGGAGAGTGAAAATGGAACAGAACCAAAGCAGCCAGTGTCTTCTTCTAGTTCGGAAGCCGGGAATGCTAGTTTAAAGGAAAATGAGATTCCAATAGAAGCAATAATTGATCTTCTGGAGAAGGATTTGGTTTTTGACGAGAGTGATATTGATGCTGGGAATGGAGAAAGCAGCAGTTCAACTCTTGAGGAGAGGAATTCGAGCTTCGAGTGTCGTGAGAAGATGGAATCAGAGTCTGCAGAGATCACAGCAAACAATGAGGAATCTGATAACAAAAATGTTGCACAAAATTTAAGCATAGAGAATAAGGCAGTTATAAGGACAATAGATGTCCGTGGGCACTGAGGAGCTTGAATATATTGTGTCTTGATTGACGTCTGTTTAAAGATAATAAATTTTGTAAGTAGGATTCATTTATTTTAAGAACCTTCAGCTTGATGTAGTGTGCAAATATTTAAGTTGGTTTCACTAAATATTTTTCTTTTTTTTTTTTTTTGTCTGTTGAAATGATATTGTAATATTTGGAGTTTATTTACTTTGCCCCTTCCCTAAAGGTATATAAAATTCTCTTCGCTTAGGCATGGAACACCGATTTCCTTATTTTCCTCTGAAATGAAAACCTTATTGGGTACCGATGAGGCTAAAGGCTGTACAACATAATAGTGCAGATAAGAAATGGATCTTTCTTCTTCAGTTCATACAACCGCAGAGACAATTACCTCTTTTATTGCACAAGCATTATAAGTTTAGTTCAAAGTCAATTGAGGGAAAGAACCTCACTGACCAAGTAAATAGGAGAACACGATAAAAACCCATTCAAGAAAAATTAACGGTGTGAAGGACGGCAGTTTCTTTACTCGACATTATGGTAAATAAATGGTGCCTTCAACTTTGCATGAGTCAACGAAAAGCAACTTGATAAGTATTCGTGATACAAAAGCCAAGCTCTAGGCAGACAGAATCTACTTGTATTTGCCTTTAAGCACGGATTGAATAAAGAAAAGTAATATAAGCAAACAATTCTGCTCTTACTTACTACAGTTGGACCCCCCCAGTTTCTCACTTTCCCCGGGGCCTTTTTCGATTTTGTGGTAACATGTCACTAAATGACTGCAAATTCACGCCCACGTCTTCATCGTACTCAATGCCAAGTTCTTCCTGCAAGAATACAAAGTAATTAATCTAAACAACTTGAGTAGAAACGGGGCACGGCAAAATAACCAGACAGAACCTTAAATTCTTTTAGATCCTTGGGAGAGTTCTCAGTGATAGCATCCCATATATCTTTGAACATCCTTTTTCGTTTTCGCCACTGGCTCAATTTCTCAGAGTATATCTGCTCAATTGCTTTGCGGTCTTCTGGGCTCACCAACGTTACACCTCCGCGCAATACTTCCAATTTGTCTTCCAATTCCTTAACCTTACAAGCATTTATCAAACGAGTTACTTTTTCAGACATAAACAACAGATAAAGAGGGTAACACAATCACTAATCAGAATGATGTAAAGTTACAGATATCTGATTTACATCTATCTACCTCCTTTCTGAGCATAGCTTCCTTTTCCCGCATTTGTTCCAGCGTTAAGTTTGACTGCAACATTCGGATTTCTGTTTCAAAAGGTCATACCTCTATCATTTTCGTTTCTCGAAATTTGAATACCGTAATTGCCAAAGGCCCAAGTGAATCATAACATTTGCATTATTGAGGACTTCTTTGAAATTCACAACTGTCATTACCTTCCTCAACCTGGCTAATAGCCTTTTTATGCTCGTCTAGATGTTGCTGCAGTTTGGCGTTTGCGTCCTTCATCTGAGTAAGTTCCTCGCTGTTGGGGATCTGGAATTGGTCTTGCCGAGCGATATATATCTTCTGCTTGCCATACTCCTTGAAAGAAATCCGTCCACTATCGGCGAGGGCATCCAGTGCCTTCTGCACCGCCGTTTTCTTGAGGTTGAACTTTTGTAATGAATCAGCAGCATTTTGAGAGTTCAGTGGACGATTTTGCTGAACAGAACAAAAAATGCGGCAAATGCCGTTAACAGAATAGCATAAAAAACCTCACCAAAGAGCAAAAAATGATAGGATCGCTGCATGGGAGTTTCATTATGAAATTACAAACGCGCGAAACGGCGAAATGGAGATCCACGGAAACAAATTGCTGCAGGAGAAAATAACAGGAGTTCTAAACAGTGTTTGTTTACCCAACACTCAATCGAGGAAGAAAGTAAGTTCTTCAATGTACAAATTAGGGTTACATCTAAACAAGAGGAAGATATAAGTACAACACAGCGTAAAACATTGCAATCTTCTCTGCAATAAGCGCAGAAGAGGGAAAACGAAACTATACGCGCTTGAATACTAGCAAGTAAACCAGTGAATCGGAATGCATACGGTTAATGGATGAACAAAGAAATCAGTGAAGCACAGTGATGAAACAAATACCTCATTCACGAAGTTGAGCACGATCGCTGGAAATTTAGAAACGAATGAAGTTAGGATTGAAGGATTTAATTCTACGTTGAAGACATCGCAAATAAGAAATTGAAATCAAAATTATAATTAGGCAATCATATGGGCAACAGTTCAAAAGATCGATGCGAGTGTTCACCTTCTGCGCTATCGGATTTGGGAGCCATAGATGGGGCGGAGTGCAGAGAAATGGGCGGGAACTTTTGGCAAGTGCTTTCCCTTGCTTCTTCAGGAAGCTGAAGTGTAAAAGATATCTTAAAATAGGTCTTTTAAAAATAATATAATATACATTGCTTATTTGCTCACTTTTTCCCACGAAAATAGGGTGGTCCCAAATTACAAATTTTGCCTTGACTAAATTTTATTTAGTAACTATAATTTGAATTTGAATGGAGTCCATCCCATATGGTTTGGTAAGATCTTACAAATAGTTCGTACAGGTTAGATAAAATTTTTATAAATAGTCTGTACTATTGGAATTGTTTATGAAATTCTATCAAACCATAAGAACCAAATTCTAATTGTGAACATTAATTTTAACTTTCTTCAAATCATTGAAACCAAATTTATAATTTAATAAAATTGTGTAGAAAAAGGTAAATTATTATAAATAGAAAAAATATCAAATTATTTACAAATATAGAAAAATTTTACCGTCTATTAATGTGATAGTATAAATAATTTGGCTCATTTTGCTATATTTAAAAATATGTAAAAAAAAAAAATATTAGCAAAAGTATAAAGAGTTGTCTAAATTTGTAAAATAACAACAATTTTAAATAAAATCTTCGGTTTTTTTTCAAATTCTACCATTATTTTTGTATCAACATATATATCTATTATAGTTTATATACTTTTTTTAATAATCTAATATGGCCTTTTTTTTTTTTATTTTTTTGAAAAGAATATACCATATAATTAAAAATAGAATATATCATTTATATACCTGACACACTGACTTTAATTGTATTACGGTGGATGTTGTTTGTTCAATTGCGATGAATTTTCTTTATTCGTTTTGTCATGAGTTGTTTTCATTCGAGTAGTTCCATTTCAAATGTTCGATTTAGATTTTTATATTAGTTTTGTTATGGTTCCTATTCTTTGATATGGTTTGATGATATATTTTACTTGCACTAACTATTTCAACTAATATACATAATATATAAAGTATACTAGTTGACTAATGTTGAGAGTTGGCCAAGGCAGGATTCAAATTCAAAGGGTACCGACAAAAGAGCATAAGGGAACGTACATCCCAAAAGTAAAATGTCAATGCCTCAAAATATGGACCGACCAACCGAGCCAATAAGTATATACCAATAAAAAAAAAAAAAAAAAAACAAGTATACCCTATGATATGCTTACTAACAAATTAGTATGCAAACACTAGCTAAAAAAAGTTAAATACCACAAACTTATCATTTCTTTATTTACTTTGTTTATATAATAAATCAATGATAAACTAATAGTGAAAGGGTGATAAACATCTATTGTTTAGTATAACTTGTGAAACTTGTGAACTCGAACATCTTACTTTAAGAAAATTAGTAAATTAAATGTGTCAATTATCGTTGGTAAACCTAGCATCTGTACATGGAAACAATTATCAATTGAAAACAAACACAAATATATATCCCTTATATATCATTCGTTGTGACCCTATGATATGCCTAATAATAAATTAGTACGCAAACACACACTAAAAGAAGTTAAATACCATAAAAACTTACATGGTCCTTATTTACTTTGTTGATGTAATAAATCAAGGATAAACTAATAGGGAAAGAATGATAAACGTCTATTGTTTAGTATAACATGTGAAACATGTGAATTTGAATCTTTTACTTCAAGAAAATTAGTAAATGTGTCAATATGAGTTATATGTGTTCACTTGACAATAAATGTATATTAGTGGTTTGATATAATTGTTGATGAATCGTTCATTGACATTTATAGTAACCAATGATATATATTAAAGTAAAGAGGGAATGACCTAAAATATTACCATTGGTGCGCAAATTCTTTTAAATAAGTTATATTTGCTACTTGTGAGACTCATTTTGTCATATCCACTAATGCAGATTGTTTTATGACATGGACAATATAGTTTCAAATGTGTAGTGACATACTTCTATGTATTCATGTATTTTTTTTTTTTTTTTTAATATGCATGCATGTATTGTTTGAGTCTTGACATATTTACACGTGTATTGTTTTGAGTCGCATAAGTTAGACCAACACAAGTATTGAGCAAATGAACATTAAAAAACGTATGTAAATTACTTTTTTAAGCCTAGAGAACAAAATAGAATAAAATGAAAAGTAATAGAGTTTGTAAATAATTGCAAATTAATCTACATTTGCTAGCTGCAGAGTCACTCAAAATGTTCGGTATAAGATAAACTAATGGAAGCAACCTGCCGTTGATTTCAAAGGAAAAAAATTGGGTTAATATAACATTGTTTATTAAACAATTGATGTCTTCTTCACTTAAAAGTTAGTATAATATTTAAAAGGCAGGAAGATTTAAAACAATTTTTATTTTAGGTAGAGAAATGATTTGAAATAAAAAACTGTTTAAAATATTTATAACTAATATCAAAATATTACCATATATATGCAATAGACACAAATAGTAGTCTATCGCAATGTATCACCAATACATATTAAAATTTTGTTACATTTATAAATATTTTGGTTCATTTCATATATTTGAAACAACCCTCCTAAATAAAGTTTTATTTATTTTACAATACATTAACAAACATTTATAGGGAGATGTCTTAAATAAACCAATTAAATCTGTGCAAAACAACTCCATATGGAACAAAAAGTAGATATACATATCTTATCAATAGTTATAATATTATATCAGTACTTTACCAAATTAATTAGGTTATCGGTCGGAACTTTTACATGGAGGAATTCTGTACTTGTGTCTCTAGCATAAAAAAGGTTTGGCACATTTATTACAATCTATTTGGACAATAAAAAATTGCAATAAAATAATTTGCTAGAATATTCAAGAATAAAATATGAATACGGAATAAAGATGGACATTGTTCATACAAAATCTGGACAAAGGAAAATGCGTTCACTTGACAATAATGTTTTATTATACCATCTTAGCACCAATGTGATACTTGTCACTACGCCTTTGATACTATAGACGGTAAGAAGTTTTTGATTGGAGAGAGAATTTTAGGGATGAAAACGAACTTACTTATTCTAAAGTCAAAATGATATATTTATAGTGAAATTCTAACTTAAGACGTCCATATTAGGGTTTTCGAATTACATTAGATTAATTCTTAAGCCAAATGGACTAAAACATACATTTAGCATGCCCGTTCATCAAACGAAAAGGGTCGACCTTGAGGCCAAAGCCAAGGCTGAGGTCATTTGGGATATATTTTGACCAAAACTGTTATTCTTACCCAAATAGGCCATATCATGCCCCATTCATCAAACGGAGAGGATCAACCCCATCCTCATCCTTGGCTGACATTGAGGCCGAGTAGGTCAGTTTGGAACTTGGCCCAAACTTCCCTTTTCCTATGCTTAATTGGGCCCTAGGGTGTGGTTTTTCTAGCTTGAATTTCACCATTTTCTCAATAATTTGCGAACTTCGTAAAGTTGATTATGTCATCTGGTCTAAATCTATCCGTAACAGATATTAGACACATATGTGCATCATAAAAATGAAAATACGAATCTATCAAATTTAATCATAAACAATCAAATAATGTGAATTCTTACTGCTAGAAACTACTTCATTGAGAAATTTAATTAGGGATTTCGTGGATTTCGTTCGGAAAGAAAGGTACAACCTTTTGGTAGAGTTACTATACATGGGTTGGATTGGGTTCATCGTGTTTTTTGGACCAACCTAAAAATTAAGGTTAGTTGGGTTAGCAACCCAAAAACTAGACTAAAGTTTCCAACCCAACCCTTTAAAATTGGGTTGGCAGGGTTATAACTCTTTTTTTTTTTTCTAATTTAAAATATAAATTTATCTACAACACATATGACTAATAACTAAAATCTCATAAATTTTAAATGTTAAATAAATATCTATGATTTATTTATTACAAATTTAAATAAATACATCATAATAATTCTAAAGGAAAAATATAAAAAAAATCACAAAATCATCGATCCAAATTAATCAAGTTTTAAACAAATAGATATATATATGTGTGTGTGGATGTTTTCAAATATAGTAAAATAAACTAAAATATTTATAAATAGAGCATAATTTTACTACTTATTTGAGATAGATCGTGATAGACCACTTATTATCTGTGTCATGGTAAACACATATAGTAGTATATCGTGATCTATCGTGGATAGACGGTGATATTTTGCTATTATCTGTAAATATTTTCAGCAGTTTTGTCATTTAAAATAATTTTCCTATATATGTAGGACAATTGTATATATATAATTAAAGTTGGATTGGGTTAACCCAAATTCTTTTTTAGCCAACGCGCGATCCAACCCAACCCGATAAAAATAGAAAAACTTTAACCCAACCCAATAACAAAACTAACCCAGCTCAACCCTTATATTTTGGGTTGGGTAGTCCAAATTGTTCGGGTTATCAGATCATTTGAACACTCCTACACTTTTGTGAAAAAAGTTAGAAATAATCATAAATTGTGAATGTAAATCCATTTATTATATTCTCCAAGTTGACAAATAAAAGATTAACTACTATAAATTAAACATAAATTAAAAATACTTTTGAACTTTAAGGTAAGTTTTTTTTATTATATATATAATTTGTTAAAATAAGCATAGTTGAACTGACGTAAAAAATATATTATCAACTTCAAGGTCATAGGTTCGCTTTTTTCACCGATAAAGAAATAAAAATTGCTTCAAATAACAAATTTTCATTTCTTATATGGAATATAATCTAGCGAAATTTTCATTTTCTGAGTTTGTGAAAAAACTCGCTACATATTTTTTCGAATCTTCACTACTACTATATATCCTTGTGAATTATGATATGAACATCCACGATAATACACTACAACTTATTTTAATACAATAATTTTAGGAAAGCAAGTTTTGAATTAAAATAATGCGTATCTTTTTTCTCTAACGCCAATAATGCACACATTTTTGTGATAATTGAGATTGCAGATTGGTCCTTAGTTAAAATCAGATTGACAAACAATTATTGTTGAACGAAGAAGGCCTTTAAGAAATACTTGGCTCAAAATTGCCACAGCAGTCCAATTTGGCGGTGGGAAAAAATGGGAACCAAATTAATTGGCATAGAACTTAGAAGAGAACCTCATGATTTGATTTGAAACAATAGAAAATAAAATAAAAAGGGTCAACATAGAGGGCAGGCTCGGTAAATGACGTATGAGAGCACGAATAGCAATAATTTGGCTTCTACTATGGCGGTGCTACCTTTGCTTTGGAGCTGAATGGATGGACAGGCACAAGAGCATTATTCAAATGGAAAACAATGCCAGACGTCAAATTACAAATTTGGAATGCTCAAATAGGTTGGAATTCTCAAGTATTGGTAGCTTATCATTAATATTTATTGAATTTTGGCAAAATATTAGAAGTGCAAAAATAAAGAAAGTGATGGGCTCCAATTGCATTTGATTTCAAATTGTCACGGTTAGAAACACTTTAAACTTAGATGTATTAACTTTTAAATTCCGCTTTTACATGCTCTAGTTAAAGAGAGAAAAATGTGAGTAGTGAAAGCTTTGAAAGAGTGACTTTGTAATAGGGTAGAGAGAGATTTATGTGTGATTGTAATAAGAATTTTTCTAGTTTGTGGTTATTTCTTCTGTTTGGAGTTTTTCCACATTAATTTTTGTGTTTATAATGTTATAGCTTTCTTTTATTTTCTTTGTTAATTTTCTACTTATTCCTAAGGTAGTAATGGGGGTTTTCCCAATAAATTTAAGGTATAAATAAAGAGGTCATTTTGTTCAAACCCTTGTATTATCACTTTGATTTCCAATTAATATTGTTGTCCACTTATTGTTAATATACAAATTTTCAAGCCCACAAATGCAGGGATGTGTTAAAATGTTGATATAATTAAATTTATCAGGACCCATCAGTTTAACCTTTTTTTATCAATTGGTCATCTAACATCGGTAAACTAATAAAAATAGACACAACCCGATATGATCACAAAAGCAAGCGAATTGATTGGATAAAGTAAAAGAAAAATTTTACAATATTGTTGAGAGTTGTCCAAGGCAAAGTTGAAAACCCTCAAGGTACCAAGAGGAGGCATATGGGGATGTCCATCCCAAGGAAAATGTTAGTGTCTCGGGGGTTTGGGCCAACCAGTCGAGTCAGTGAACATCTACCAATAAAAAAATTACCGAATCTGGATTGACACCCTACAACCTCGGGAGTCAGAAATATCCCTAACACCATTGTTGTCACATGTAACCATAGACGTGTGTCAGAGGAAAAACTTGTAAATAGCCTCATTCGACTACCCCAAAGGGGAGAGTAAGTAATTTTTGAATGAGAGATATGACCTAACTTCTTTTTGTGCATAGTTGAATTAGTCACTTTTTTTACTAATTTAAACATCGAGTGTCGTAAGCTCGACACCATACTAGGCAAATATATGTTACGCATGTGAGCACGAAGTATCTTGAGACACTATCAAGAAGAAGCGGGTTAGAGGACAAAACCACTAGCAATAAAGCCTAACACGAACGAGATCCAAACGCCTAAGAATTACTGTTGTTGTAAGTGCTTCATCTAACTAAAATAAATAAAACTAAGGATCTTATATAATAAAACAGTATATTCAATTATGAAGTTTAATATTATGAATGTAATATATTATTTGGTATTATTAAATACTC